>OY723391.1:43517803-43558086 GCA_963210295.1 Ophion ellenae
TGTAATTGCCGCGTGTACACTATATTTGTTCCGATTTTGTAATGCCATGAAAATGTATGAACTGATAGCTATTATTGGGAGAGAGCCATCTCTTTCTCTCTCTCTCTCTCTCTCTCTCTCTCTCTCTCTCTCTCTCTCGCCCTCTTACTTTTTCTACCTCACTTCGGTCTCGGTACGAGAGAAAAGCCACAGAGAGAGCGGACAAAGCGATGCAGCTGGCAAAAAAGTTACGTTGTTCAATCTGCAGGACACCCAACTTACTTTTTTTCTAACCGCTAACAACCGAACAACGATATAACAGAGAAAAAAGAACAGAATGTAAATGAAAACTTGCAAATTGTCCGATTGCTTCCGAAGATTCTTGAGCATATTTAGCAATTTCGCAGATTGGCAATTTTGACTCACTCGAAGGAAGTTTGGGATTCTTTGAAAATAGTCGAGGAACAATACACGCCTGAAAATTCGAAGTATTTCGGCTAATTTTTATATAGAATTGACTTTTCTAATGTCACTTTTAGGAAAGATAGTGAGGTTTAGGAAATCTTCATCGTTTGAGAAAACCAGTTTATCTTTTAGGAAAACTAGTTTATATTTTAGGAAAACTAGTTTATCTTTTAGGAAATCTAGTTTATCTTTTAGAAATACTAGTTCATCTTTTAGGAAAACGAGTTTATTTTGTAGGACAACTAGTGATGTTCGTAAAACTAATATCACTACCCCTTCGACTTAAATTTAAAAACTAACATCACTATCCCTTCGACTTCATCGTCGACGGGGTAGATATGTTAGGGGAAATTCTCCTAAAAATCAGGGGTCGAAAAATTCTTTGAGGCTGCGTCCATCTTCACCTTGCTCTGAAGGTTTGGCCGTTTTCTTCGCTCCTTCGAAGCCGATTGCCCCAAATGAACATGGAGACGTCCATCTTCCCCAATGAACATGAAGACATCCAGCAGGTATCTTTGAATGAGTCAATTATCGATATTTCTAAGAATCTTGACATTGCTCAGGGCTATGCAGATTTTCGAGTACTTTGTGATCGAAAACCTTCCACCTCAATGCCTCCCTCCACGATGGATTAAAATGATGAAAAGAAGTAGCAAGAAATGTCGACCATCTCGGTATATTTTGCCCTCGGATATGAAGGAGCACTCGACGTCCAGCATTCATGCACCATCCGGTCCGTTGGTCCGAGGGCGTGAGACGTACGTAAAACCTGAGGCGACGTGATACATCTCAATCTTGTTGCATCGCACGGATGGCCAGTTGTGGGCGTACGGTACGAGAACGAGAGACGGAGAGATTGAATAGATCCAACGAATGGTACAGCCAAAAAGAGGGGGTGGGCAGAGAATTCGCTCGACCGTTTGGCTGAATTTATCGACAACCTGTACACGCCGTCTATGAAGGATAAGACGATGTTCGTTCGGGGTGTACGCGTCGATCGATGGAAATGGCCGATGTTCTTCCATACGGCGCATTCGGGCAATATAATCCATATTATCGCACTTTACAATCCACCCTTCACCCAATCCAACCTGCCCAACACGAAACTGGACGTAGCCGAGCTCCCGTTGGATGAAAGCTCAGAATGATTGGAGGAGTGCTCTTTTGCCGATCGCACGTCTGCAGAGCCATGGACAACTCGGAGCATCCATGCCAGACCAGCTAAAGGATGCAACCCCTGTGATCCAATGCGCAAAGTAGCCCCGATCACGCCCTTTCGCTTGCCAATGATTGGCGCCTGCGACTGACAACGAGAAGTAACATCAAGGCTTCGCGGCTCTTGATGGACCAGCTTTTCTTCAACCTACCAGACATCTCGACATCACTGATGCTTACTCTAGGATTTCTACAAGGGTCAGTCCACCCGATGACAGACAATCCGGAAGAGAAGCCAAGGTGTCGAGACTAGTGGAAAAAGAATCAAGGAATGTTCGGGCTTCAGATGAGGGCGGGTATATAAAGTAGCAGAGAATCTCTGATTCTCATGACATAGTAACCGAAATGTACGAAGGGTAAAAAGACAGGAAGGTAGCTCGTTAGTTATGCGCATCTAATTATTGATTCGAATCATAATTAGATGGAAACACTTTGCGTGTCAACCATCAAACAATAATATTTTACAAACACCGATACTTCACCAATATTTGATTGGTAAGATTTTTCTAATAGCGACGAGAATATGGCAGATGAGAACCTGTCAAACTGAAGACGGGTTTGTTTACTTTCGTTCCTGAACTAATTGTTTTACAGTGAACGCAATTATTGCACTTGAAAGTACCCAAACGTACTATTGTCGCGAATCATTTTGGATTTTTGTAGCAATTGGCTACAATGATGTAGAACAGGCGGGCGCCATCCTGCTAAGGCAGATCGACGATAAGCAATGGCGGAATTACGAGACTTCTTATGAATCAAGTCTCTGGGCTTGTCCCATTGACAAAAAGAGCTACTAAGTTTGAAGAAGGTCAAGAACTGAGCGATGGTATAAATCAGTTATGTTTCATCCTACTGAATGACTTCAATCCCACATTACATTGCATGTACACGCGAAAGTCGATACATAATTAACGATAAATGACAACATTGGGATCAGTGTTCTTGATTAACAACCTCAAGTCCAAATCACGTGATTTCACCACATCCAGTCTCGATAACGATTATCATCGGTGATCAATCCCCTGTGAAAAGAAATGGGAACTGTATGTAGGTCACGTGCTGCTTTCCAATTCGCGAACTCATAATTCACTACGGCTCGCACGTCGTCCGACATGGCTCTCGTGTGAGAGAGATTCGTATCTTAGCCGCGCGCGGCGGTCACCCGCGACCCTCGCGTCATCGATTAATTACGACTCAATTCGCGTGGAACGAGCGACAAAGCGAGCCGATCGCTCTGTATGCGTGCAGATTTTATCGGGATGCTCGTGTACGTGTCCGCGCCTGGGGATGGATCGAACGAGGGAGAGAGAAGATTGGTGAAAGGAGCTTTGGATTGGTGAGTTTTGAGCAGCCATAATCTTATTTTCTTAAGGGGGCTCATCGCAACAGACCCAATCGAAGAAAATGTCTATATAACCTGCAAATCGTGGGAACAAGAGCAGAGACGGTCCAGCAGGGGTAGAAGGAACTCAAGCTATGCAGAGACACAAAAATGGTCAAGGAAAGCTGAGAGGAGGAAGGATTCCCACAAGAGGGAGATAGAGTGAGAGAGGAGTCAAAATAATGAAGCGACGGCAGGATGAGGAGGACGCACTGAGGTGAGACAGAAGATGAGGATGCCATAGCAAGAGGTAAACTACGAAGTGAAGAGAGGGAGCTCGTTTGCGGGAGGGACTCTCCGTTGGTCGTGTCCGGTATCTCGGGCGTGCGACCAAGTGGGGTGATTGTGGCCAGTCATGAGGAGAAGGAGCAAGCGGTATAGTAAATGAGAGAAGAGGGAGGTTAAAGGAGGAGAATGATGAGGAGAATGAGAAGTTTGGGAGGATGAGGCTGGGTCCGCTTGTACACGACAAGAGAGAGAAAGAGAGAGAGAGAGAGAGAGAGACACGAGGTTCGGACTTGAGAGATCAATAAACGACCCTCCACAACCTGGACACTCGGCCCATCCTTCATCCTCGCATCTCCCTTGCACACCCACAGCGACGCTAACAACCTTCGGCTCTCTCCGTGTTCTATCACTGCTACTCTTCACTCTCCGACTCTCTCTGCTGAGTCTACATTACGCCGATCGCGGCATCCCTCACTTCGCTGATACAAGCCTGCCTCGTGTACGACACGCAGCTGGAATCGCTTCTTTTTCACCGTTAAAACTTTCCCCCCACCTTCGCCGTTCTCCCCACGAAAGAACCAGCACAGCGCAACCAACTACGACTAATCTCCGATTAACGATCAGCCAAGCCAATCTTGATGGGCGGGGCATCAACGACCCGGGATCATTTCAGGATCGCTATCGTACGACACGATCAATTATCCTTCCGTCGTATGAACGGCGACTTTTTCTTTAGCTGACACATTCCTCGGGATGGGAAAGCAGGGTTGCGTTAGCAAGCCAACAAATTGGCTGGGGCGAGCGAAGTGGCGAGGTCTTTCTGCCGTCTCCAGAAGCTACACAAGTTTACGACATCATACGATGTTACACAATATACTGGATATTGGAATGCTGGTACCGGTCACTAGAAGGGTCATGAGCGGCAACGCCTTTAACGTCAAACGTAGTCAGTTGAGGAAAAATCTTGATAAGTCAGATCCAGCTATCTATTCATAAGTTGCTAGGCCTTCCTGACTGAAGGCCTAGCAACTGCGATCTATTCATCAGTGGCTACGCCTTCCTGACTGAACAACAAGTACAGAGCGACATCAAACTCCGGTTTCGTTGAGACATCATGGCATCACGTTCAGGAATACACGAAACATCAGATTCGTTGAGATAGCACGGTAGTAGTCAGGTTCAGAATGCCATCAAGCATGGGATTCGTCAAGACATAGTGGCATCAGGTTCACAAGGACATCAAGCATCAGATTCGTCGAGAAATCATAGCACCAAGTTCAGAAAGCCTTCAAGTTCGACAACTGAAGACACCCCCGCAAATACCGCTGCCAATTCACCCGCTCTGACGTAGAAAAGTCGCATACCAGAAGAGAAGATTCGATTCTTGACTAAGTGTCCAGAAAGTCTGCCAAAGAGACTTTACTTCCTAGGAACATGACTTCAGTGTCCGCCTCCGATTTTGTTGAAACTCACACATGTAACAAAGCATTGGAAATTATTAGCCACGTATTTTTTATCTGCGAAAAAACGTTTTTAAGCGGGGAAACAACCCCTCAAAGAAAGGCGTGGACCCCTTAATTTCATTTTTTTGTTCAATTATTCTATAGTGAATTTTGTATGGTTTACATAAAGAATTTTGGTTGTAGTTTAATTCAGATCGGTGGACTGCTTGTGGGTGTGACCGCAAAACCACCCCTCAACACGCCTTTCTTTGAGGGGTGGTTTTCCCTCTTAAAACCGTTTTTCCGCAGATAACAAAAACACGTATCTAATAGTTTTCAATGTCTTATCACATATATGAGTTTCGACAAAATCGACATCGGACACTGAAATGATGTTCCTTATTAATGGAAGCAAAATCTTCGTATCTCCAGCAAGAGAAGCTAGATAAGTGTACCCTAGCTCTTTTCCTCCGACACTCGGTGTACTTGTCACCTTGTCGATAACGACCCGGTAGTTTAGGAATTGAAGTAGGCGGAAATATCCAGCAGGGTCGTCGGGAGCTCTCGCAGTCCCTCAGCTGATTCTACGCGATCACCACTCTCTCCCCCTTCATCCGTCTCAAATATGAAGTACCAGCAATCGTGGGAGCACTGGTGGCATAATTGTATTAGTGCAGTGGTACACTCGTCGTTCATCCCCCAAGCGTTCTCACTCTCCACACCCATTTCACCGATATTCAGTCTGGTGAGAGCATTGCGAGAGGGCGAAGTAAAAACCGACGTAGCGAGGCAAAGAGCGCGAAGAATTGGAAGAGAAGTGGGTTTGCCTTGGATACGGTCGAACGCGAGAGTCTATGAGAGCAAGAGAGAGAGAGAGAGAGAGAGAGAGGGATGAGGTGAAGGTGCCGGGGAGAGAAGGAAAGAGGGAGAGAAAGAGGAGTTTCGGACTTTTACGGTTCGGGTTCGTTCTCTTGCCAGAAAGGCGCGAGAGATAGCTCTATAGAGAGGTAACCAGTGGAAGTTGGAGGTGGATGAGGAGGAGGATGAGGTCGACTCGATGCACTGGTGCGGCGTCGAAGGCACGCGGGTCGGAGGATAAAGAGGTGGCGGATGGGAGGGAAGTGAGGTGAAGGGGGAGAGTTTGCGGATGCCGCGAGCAACTGGTGGTGGAAAAACACGCTCGTTCGCGTCCGCCATCCCCTTAGCTAGCACATCGCGATTCTCTACCTCAACCGAGCCGCTTTACCATGCTTTTACTCCCTCCGCTCCCTCTCTCCCATTGGGACGCTTTTACATCCCATTCCCTTCACCGCTCTCCGTAACCGTTCTTTCTATCCTCATTCTGTATTATTTTGCTGCACGCTGGAATTCCTTCTCTGTGTACCCGTTGCTCAAAGCGTCGAGACTCCGCTCGAGGTTTCAGCTCTCGGTGATGCTTTTATGAACACGTAAATGCCAAAGGGCAACGCGTACACAAACGTCCGTTTAAGCGAGGTGAACCCATAACGGCATGAGGGATGTTAGGCGCGAAAGCGTGTCGATTAATGTCAAACGCAAAAAATACATTGATCGTCATCAGCAGACGTGTAGTATATAGTGATAGTGAAGAGGTTGAGGATTCACTGATGTCTACCCAGTTGGAGGAAGGCAGAACACTTCTTACCGTTCCCATTGCTGGACAAGCTCTCATCTGCAGCTAACTGTGTTCGCCTATTCCTCATTACGCTTTTATTCACGGCCACTTTTGGACCTGGCTGGCTCTGAGAAGTCTGCTTCGATGGAGCCCACCAATCGAATGGAGCCGTGATCAACCCATACGAGACAATCTCAGGACTTGGATGACAAAGAGACAGGGGCAAATTGGTGCGATGCGGATGAGTGGAAAAAGTGGCCAGAGAGAGTTGGAGGAACGGCGGAGACTCGTCGGAGATTATCGCCCTTCGTTTGGAAGTGAAAATCCAGACGAGCTCCTAATTCCCCGGCTGTTCATTAGATCTTGCAATATTCACGTTCTAATCCCTCAGATCAGTGGGCGCCGTGGTGGTTAAGCCATCATTAAGACTCGAATAATTCAGGTTAACAGAGACGAGAGTGTAAAATGGCGAGAGGGGTGGAGGGAGAGACAACACGTGGGTCGACGTTGCCAAGCGGGGTAATCTCAATTTGCATTTTCGTCCTCTGTTTCTACGTCATGTGTGAGTGTACATACTCATTCTGTGCCCGTTTGCTACTCTCGCTCTCTCTCTCTCTCTCCACTTGGCCTCCCTCTGTGCATACGCAGGGAGGCCATTGTCGACGATGGAAGAATAAATATTTGAGAATCGAGGAAAACAAAGCGGTCTCTTTTTTCACCTCATCTCTCATTCGTAGTCTGTCATCTTCTCGTCTCCTTTCCCCTCTCCCTCACAACCCTATCTTGTACTTGCCATCTTCCTCTCTCACTTCTTCATCACCGGGGACTTTACCATTCGCGGGGACGGGGATTAAGCTGCTTAACTAGTTCCCCGAAGAAGAGGCAGACCAGAGTGTCGACGTTGTCTGGTCGTTCGTCGTCATCCAACGTCCAAAATAACCGTCGCCCTACCTCCTCTTCTCTCGGCAAGGACTCACCCGAACGACGAAGAAAAGCCGCTAAGTGATCATTACAGCACCAGGCCTCGCACATACTCGTCGTATTGCGAAAAAAAAAACCTAAACGCCACTTGACGCAAGCTCATTTATCAAGTAAAATGGACCAACGGGAGTATGCAAACGTACGGGTTGGCAAAAGCGTAGCATTCAAACATCCTAATCCCAGCTTGGAGGCGTTGAGAATCATGGTGATCCTTCGTCATTGATACATTGATCGGTTTACCCGAAAGCGGTCCAATTTTTCCTTTCGATTTCAACAGCCTTCGCGATGGACATTCTCGGCATCAAGTGCCTCGTTCCTCAGCTCACCCGCAACATTAGCTCTCCGACATAAACGCATTTTTATTTTTATTGGCATTTGTCATTGACAGATTTGTACTGACAATGACATCCGGAGTTATAAAGATACTCATCAATGCTTTAGCAGCCGATCAGTCACGTGACGTTAACGTCAAAGGCAATGTTCGGCTTCGGGGAATACCTTGGAATTTCGCACCTTACCTTTGGCTATCTCCAGGCAACGTTAAATTACCATGAATCGATAGTATCGTTCGGGTATCGATTCCACTGGATTTCTGCGAATCGTGGACGAATAGTCGTATCAGCCGAAGACTCGGGTCCGAAGAGGTTGATGAGGAAGACGAGGGGAGGAGAAGGGAGGTGCGGTTCACCTCATTCGACTGTCCTTGTGGAATTGGTTTCTTCGTGTAGTAAGGCGTGGTGCACACTGATGGGGCGAGACAGAGAGGGGGTAGGGTAATACACATTGCCGACGCCATCCCTTTCCCACCCTCTCTCTCTCTCTCTCTCTCTCTTTCTCTCTGAGTATTCTGTTCTCGGCACTGCTCTCATCCTTCCTCTCTCTCTCTCTGTATGTCTCTCTTTCTTTCTCCATCCCGCTCGTCCTCTCAGTCCTCTTCCAGGAGTTTGGAAGCTGAGGGGCCTATTCGACGGAGGAGGAAGAGGAGAAGACTCGTCTTTCCCTCTGTCTAGCTCTCGTCGTAGTTCGGGGGTGGCTGGGCAAATACAGGCTATGCATAACAATCGATCTCCCTGGAAACTATAGGGGCGGGATGCTGGTCAGCGGGCGGATAAAGGCTCGAATGGTCCAAGGCTAGAGAGTTGGCTAGGCAAGATGAAGGTGCTAGTAGTGGCTATCGAGTGTTGGTGTTGGTGGTGGTGATGGTAGTTGTAGTCTTAGTCGTTATGCAGGTATAGTGATGGACAGACGGACAAGTGGACGGACGGGCAAGGTGGCTGCCGCTCCTGGCGCTGGTCTGGTGTTGGTAGGGGAATTGGTTGTTGCCTTGCCGGGTTTTTGGCCAGAGTATAGCTGATATACCGGTAGGGCAAGATGAGAGAGGTAGTCTTCGAGATAGGCCAGTAGCTGACATCCTGTCCGACGTCCATTTCTCTCCACTCTCTATAAACCCTGTCTGCTCATCTCACCTTCTCGCTCCTTAAGCCCTGCTCTTCACCATCGGAACGGTGCCCGTTTCTTTACTTCGCGCCTGGAACACCCCCCGAGCCACCAGGCGTGAAATCCCTTTGCATTTCTATCCTTCATTCGTAACCATTTGGAATCGAACGAACAATGCCCTACTGGTGAAGCTACATCTGCTCGTTTCCAGCCCAAGTTGGATCACTTCTTCGACCCGCATCCCGGATAGGAAATATGCCCGCGTTAGACGCTAACAAATGACTTCTCCTTACGTTCATCCTTCAACCCTTTCGGCCTCGGTCCTATTTTCCTCATTTCCATTCGGCGGACGAGCAAGCGGCTTTTTCCTACTCGGGACAAGCGAAATAATGTGAAAAACAAAACAGACGGCAATGGTGTATGATCGCATCACCTATGAAGACGTTGTATACATGCAGACTGTGCAGATGTATACATGCGTGGAAGTCGTTTTGTCCACTACATTTTGCGGGACACGTACACAAATGGAATGCTCCGACGTAGACGAGAGCGGAGTCATCGGTCAACCAGCATTATGGCATTTGCATGTTATTTACTCGCGAGCCACCGAGTACATTTGTTTGGATTATCCCCGAAATAAACTAGTGCTCGTTCGCCGCTTTCGCTCTCTTGCTCTCGATTCGATGTATAACGCGCCGCGCCCACTACCCCCGCCCATCCCGCTGGCCCTCTACCACCGTTGGACAACCACCGAGAGCACAGAAGTGGAACACGTACGTGATTTTCACAAATATATATTTTCCCAAGTGGGCTCATCTGTACCGCTGCTGTTCATCTTCCGCCTGAAATGATGGGCACAGTGGCTCCACCGTGAAAACCAACAAATCGCTTCAGTTTGTTCACTTTATGTTTTACTATACGTAACGTATACGGGAGCCTCGTTACACATCCACAACGGAATCGCCGCGGGAATCCAAAGGCTGTTGAAGACATAGTTGTGCCATCAAGCTCATTGAAGCCATGGTTGTGTTGAGATTGCTGTTGAGATCGTTATGTTATCAGGATCCTCGAAAAATAGCTGAGTCATCAGTATCAATGAAGAAATAGAGGATCTCGTCTATCTCTCCATTGATAGTGATCAGGATCGTTGAAGACATAGTTGTAGTATCAGGATCGTTGACGAGATAGTTGTGCCATCAGGCTCATTGAAGGCATGGTTCCGTTAGGACTGTTGAAGAAATCACTCGGTTATCAGGCCCGAAGAGTTCGTTATGCGACCGGGGTCCTCTAAGAGATAGTTGAGTCGTCAGTATCATTGACGACGTAGCTGAGCTAACAGAATCGTTGAGGACATCGTTGTGATGTCAGGATCGATGAAGAGATAGTTGTGTCATCGGGCTCGTTGAAGGCACGGTTCTGTTCCGATTCTCGAAGGAATTCGGATATCAGAATCCTCGGAGAGTTTTTTACGTCACCGCGGTCCTCGAAACGACAGTTGAGTTATCAGTATCATTGGAGACATAGTTAAGTTATCAGAATGATTGAAGACAGTTGTATATCATCAAGAGAGTTAAAAGCAGTTGCGTTATTGGGGTCGTTGACGATAGTTGTGTGTCAGGATCGTTGGCGACATAGTTGAGTTACCAGGATCGTTGAAGAGATTTGCCCCATCATGGTCATCAAACATGGTTTCGTTATCAGCATCACTGAAGACAGACCTGTTATCCGGGTCATTAAATACACTTGTGTCATCAGAATCGTTTGAGATGCTTGTGGTATGATTATCATTGAAGATATCTGTTTTGTCCGGATCGATGCGGTCATGGCATTTTATTGTCAATTTCTACCATTCAGTAACAATGCTGAATATCAAGCGTGTTGGGGACGGACAATTTTGAAGACTTTCTATTGAGGCTTGCTCAGTTGATCAACCCGCAGTTTTAAGGATTCCCTTTGTGCTCAACATTAAAGGTAAATTCGACACCCCCCTGACGGCCTTGGAAAAACGTTCGGCCCTGTCCAGTAGCTGAATGTTCTTCGAAGTAGCATCCTCTGTATTCATCATACAATCAGCAGTCTGACTCAGCCAGTAACTGTCAGTCTGAATCACGTGGCACCGTCCGTGCTAATTGTGCAACTAGCCTGAATCACGAATTTGGAACAATCCCCATTTCCATCTGACGACTTATTCACAAGTTTAACATCGATGTTTTGCACACTGGATCCTCATTCGATCCAAAACACATGCGCTTACGCGCTTCAAATATCACATGTGTAGTACATCAGCAATCAAAGCGCGTCGTCCTCGCTTCGGATTTCTGCGATTGGCAGAGATTAAACGTGCAATTAATGAAAACGAGGCGGTCTTCGTTGGAACACGGCGTGGAAGGCGAGGACGAAAGGAGCGAGCTGGGATAAGAGCAAGGGAAGGGAGGAAAAATGTCGAGGGAGGCGAAACTGGAGAGCTTCGAATCGGACGTTCATTTCCAATTAGTCCCGGTGCGATTCGCCGATCCGCGTCCACCTATCAGCCACTCTAATTTCTTTCCATTTCTTTCGTTTCTTTTCTTTCGGATTCCCCGGGCACGTGCAGAATTAACGTTCCGGTATTCGATGTCTACATGTGAGTACGTGTACCACAGTGAATTGCGCAATCATGCATCGAAGTTACCGCATCAATTGGAATGAAGTGATATTGTTTCGTACCAAACGGAGCTTTATAGCCATTCGATGATAGCTACTGACCTAAGCAAACCCAAACAAACTGCAATAACCGTACCAATGCAGGCTACATCTCCACTGAATTGCACTAGCTGTTGCGTTCACCGTCAATCTGGAAAACCGGTCACCCACTCGGTAGTGGGCGCTCCAGCGGTCATCCATCCAACTACTGGCCCCTACCAACGCTGCCTGTCACCTGCGATCACCAAAGCCGGACACCGAGAGTGCGTTATCCCTGTCATTTTTGTTCTCCATCCATACGTCCAGAATCCCAAAAATCTCTTCCACCACAAACAGCGGCTGAGCTTCTTTCGCGATGGGCACGCACGCGTGCGAGCCTTCGCAAATTTATGTCAATTTCGTCAATTAAGTCGATCGCGGAGGACTCGTGGCATAAATATGTAAAAGTTTCGCCGTGCAACGGGGCGCGCAAAGCGGAGGATGCCGAGTACATATGCGTCGTCCTTGATGCGAATATGCTCGAAAAGACTGCACAGATGGGCCATATAAGCTTCGCTTGTCCATCAATGTCTTCGTCTTGTGATACCCGCGACGAGGAGCAGCTCGTCGGCGTCTCCACGCGCACGAATAAAATATGCCTAAGGGGATTCGACGAAACGCAATTCTCCGTCAGATCCCGCTCCTCGATCCAACCCGGCCGACCTCCGTGTCTTCGGCTCATCGAACTTTTAAGAGCACACGGTGATTTTCCGAGCTCCGCATAATTTTGCGATCTTCCAGCGGCTTCGACAAGCGTATGGCCGCGGTGGACGTCTTCTGCGTGTGTGTGTTTGTGCCCGTTTCCAATTATATATAGCCACCGATGGAAGCTGGATGCGTATGGGAGCTTTATTGCCGGGGCGACTGCATCAAACGATCAAGATCATTCCGCGATCCGTAGTTGTCCACTATTATGCGCGACGTTTAAATCGTCTCTGGTATAACCGACGCTGGTGAATGGGCGATCGGGGTACGGCGGTACATCGAGTTGAGCAGCGTTGTGGATGGCCGATACTCGGAGCGGTGACCGCTTAGCCGTGCTGGCGCATCAACCAGTCAACGGAAGGCCAATACTTCCGACGGGGAACATCACTCGAGTGATGTTCCTTCTATTTTTTTGAAACTCATATATGTGATCGAGCAATGAAAACTATCAGACAAGTATTTTCATATCGCCGGAAAAACGGTTTTAACAGGGGAAACTATCCTTCGAAGAGAAACCCGTCGAGGGGTGCTTTTGCAGTTTCACCCACAAGCAGCCCATTGATCTGAATGAAACGGAAACCAAAATTCGTCTAATGCAAAGCGATGAATAATCCACCATAGAAGTGTTGAAAAAAGTGAAATTAAGGGGTGGGGCCAAAAACTGTTTTTCTGCTGATAAAAAAAAAACGTTTCCAATAGTTTTCAATGCTCTATCACATATATGAGTTTCAACAAAGTCGAAGGCGGACACTTAACAGGTTAAGCCTAGTTGTTATAGTCGAAAACAGCTCATTTTTGGGATTTTTTTAAACAATCGCGATGATGAATCTACAATATAAATTTCTACGATAATCGAAACGAATACCGATGGTCGTCAATGTTTGTAGAACAGCGCTGCTCAGTAAACTTTTTCCTCGTGATCCTTAGACTGATCCTGTGCAGTACATCGTTACGAAAGATGCGTACGATTTCGCTTGCAAAGACGATACTCTTCAACTTTTACATTCACAGATTGACATAAAACAAACAATTTTCCGATATTCTGCTCCTTGCGATCGCTCTTCACGTGCAAATACTATTTGGTACGTGCTTTCGTGTTCAATTTCTTTCGAGAAACATCGGATCTCGAGGGCGAGGAACAAAACAGAAAAAGCAAAATAAATGAGAATGAGAAATTAATATTTATGATCGTATTCCTCGAGCCTCCTCTTTCGCCTCCAATCTCTGACGTCTTAAACGAATCTAATTAATGTGTACGGCATCTGCATTATTTGTTTAGTTTCATTTCATTATACTTCGTGACGGAGGAAAAGGGGAACGACGAATGCGACGATTTTATGCAAATTTGTATATATATATATATATATATATACATATATATACATTCACATACACATAGAAAGAGGAAAATGTGGTACAGAGACAAAAGAGACGAAAGTTTTGCCCTTGTGTCACCACTGGGGATCTTCGCCCCTTTCGGTTCGGAGCTTTCGTGCTAAAGGAGAGAGGGGAAGAGAGACAGAGAGAGAGACAGAGATTCAGAGAGGGAAAAAGCTCTCGCTTCCCCTGTTCCCTTAAGGGGTCTTCTCACTTTAGATGCTAAAAAAGGCTATTTTCATGAATTTTTTTGATAGGTTTATATTATAGATATTAATATAAAAGTCGTTATACTTAATGAATACACTTTCGACATACATTAAAAAAAAATTATTTATTCATGTCACTTTATAGACGAAAATGGTAGTTAAAAAATGTCCTCAAAAAAATTGTAGGTCTGCGCTGTTGATGAAATCTCGGAGATGGATCATACGAAACAAGAAAATCGAACAGTTTTACATTCAGTCCGTTAATGGCTATAGCGCATATCATACGATTTTTTATATATGCAAAAATAACAAAATGGCGGACATTTTTCGAAAAAACGTGTTTTTATCACTGTTTTTGGAAAAAAAGTCAATATCAAAATTCAAAAAAATTCTTGACATACGCTATAGCTATAGTTGTAAAAAATATGTGGTTAACATTTCACGACAATAGCTTTTTTAGCGTCTAAAGTAAGAAGACCCCTTAAAACTTTACTTCTCGCCCTCTCCCTCCATTGCTCTTTCTCTCTCTCCCCCTCTCTGCCTCCATCCTTTCACATGCACAAGAATTTCCTGATGACCGAAACCGCAGCCCTTAATTCATATTATTATTGTTACCATTATATTTGTTGTTAGGGCTCTGGCTCCATAATTTCAATTCCACCCTTCCCTCCTTTTCCTTCTTCTCCTCCTCTGTCCCTCAGCCTTCCGCGCTTCCAGAGTCGATCTACGAATAATAAAACGTTTCTCCATTCATAATTCATTATGTTTATTCAGCTCTCATTAATCCTTTGATTAACCGTATATCATTATTTAAATTCCGAAGTGTGGTGTGTTGGTTCGTTCGAGTCGAGAGAAGGATGCCGAAGAGTCGCTGGTATTAATCGTCGAGCAAGGAAGACTCCGAGGAAAATAAATTCTCCCCGTATCAATCGCTGTAACAGTCATAAGGGCGCAACTCCCGCCTTTCGCAACGAAGGGCGTGTTTTTCTCGCCTCTATGATTCGACACGAATATAAATATGTATCGCACGAGCGAAATTTTCTTCTTCGTAATTGCGATGCTGTACGTGCTTCCCTCGTTGCTTGAGAAATTCCAAAAGTCGCGGTATTTTTCGATTTTTTTTCGAATGATGTTTTTTTTTACTCACGCAAGCATTTTTTTATTCCGGACGTTTTTACTTTTACGTAAATATGTACGCTATTGGGTGTACATAAGCCGATAACTGGTGCATATATAATATGCGTACAAATATTGTACGTATTTATACAGTTCCATTCCAAACACACACACACACATAGAGAGAGATATATATATATATATATATATATATATATATATATATATATATATATATATATATATATATATATATATATATATATATATGTGTGTGTGTATGTTTGTGTGTTAATGCAACTGTAAATACGAACAATATTCGTACGCATATACACATACAGGGTTTTTGGCACATGGACCGACAACATTTTTTCGGAGATTGGGGGGATCATTTGCTACTTTTTTCACCCTTAGACCTTATGTCCCAAACGTCACGGTAATAAAGATATGATTTTTTTCGTTCTTTTAAATTACCCGAACTTTTTTGTTTTTGGTTGTATCAGCACCACGTAACTTTTATTGTATTCTACAATATATTTTATTATAAATAAATCATTATTTGATACAATTGGTTTCGAGAAAATTACTCATGAGCTTGCAAAGTCTCAAAAATGCGTAAATGTATGAAAAATGTGAACTTCTCAATTCATTAGGAAAAAAAAATTAAAAGCTTTTTTGAACTTAGCTTTGTTTGAAAAAGTTCTCTAGTTTATACCCTTTCCAACGGTATGCTACATGTCATAGTAATCCCTCTTTATGTGGTAAAAACAAAGAGAATAAGTTTTTTTTTTTAATGCATTTGGAAGTTGAATTTTTTCATGCATTTGCAAATTTTCAAGACTGGAAGCTCATGAGTCACTTTCGTGAAACTAATTGTATCAAATAATGATTCATTTATAATAAACATACATTGCAAAATACAACGAAATTTATTTCGTGCTATTATAACCACAAATTAAAAAGTTATGACGATTTGAAGGCGAAATTTCGGGTTGGAAAAAAAACGAAAAAAAAAAACAATATCTCAATTACCGTGAGACTTAGAACATAGGGTCTAAGGGTGAAAAAAATAGCAAGCGACCTTCCCCCCCACCCCCCCCCCCCGCCAAATGTGTCGGTCCATGCGCAAAACACCCTGTATATATATTATATATGGCCCTTTAGCCATTTATAATAAAAATACATTGCAGCGAACAACAAAAATTATGGCGTGCTATTATAACCACAAATTAAAAAGTTATGACGATTTAAAAGCGAAATTTCGCGTTTAAAAAAAACGAAAAAAAAATGATATCTCAATGACCATGACACTTAGGACATAGGGTCTAAGGGTGCAAAAATTAGCAAGCGACCCCCCCCCCAATCCCCCCCAAAAAAGTGTCGGTCCATGCGCCAAACACCCTATATATATATATATGCACACGTACATATATACATATACGTACGTTTATCGTGTGCCTACAGTGTTAATGAGACACATTCACAAAGTTTGCCGCACGCCAAGGCGGGTCAATTGTATGGAGAAAATTGGCTTTTCAATTCTCCCAACCTACTGGCACAAGTAGACAGTGCGAAGCTTTCCGAGAGGCACACAGGCACAGAGCGAGTGCGAAACTTACGCGCGGCTTTACCAAAGTTCGGATGAATTTAAATCTTACGACGACGCGACAACCCCTGAGATACTATAGACTATTATATATATATATATATGTATATATATATATATATGTGTGTGTGTGTGTGTGTGTGTGTGTGTGTGTGTGTGTGTGTGTGTGTGTGTGTGTGTGTGTGTGTGTGTGTGTCTGTGTGTGTCTGTGTGTGTGTGTGTGTGTGTGTGTGTGTGTGTGTGTGTGTGTGTGTGTGTGTGTGTGTGTGTGTTTATTTATGTAGGTTATATATCTATTTAAATGTACATACATAAGTCATCGGCCTCGGGTGACGAGGATGCAACCGACGGTTTTGTCTTTTCCTTCCCTCCAATGTACATAGTAGCGGGCGAACCCAATGCATGTGTTAAATTTCAATGACTGCGTGTGCGGGTACCGATGGAAAAATATCCCGCCCTCGAACGGCAATGCGCGAACGTATATTGCCCCATTTCAAGGTCTGCTGCAACTGCAGAGTAATAAAAGCAGAAAATATGATCAATTTTATTGCCGCAACAAAAAATAACATTGAATACACGAATTTCCAACTCGACACGTAATAAAATTAATTGTATGTGTATATTTACGCACACACACACACACACACCTGATGATTTCATGTTGAGTGTTTATCATCAATATCATTGTTGATATTTTAAATTTATCTTTATATTATCATTATTATAACCCCACTAATATAATTATGGTATCAAGATTCATGTTTAATTATTGTCATCGTCTTAAATACACACGTAAACTACAAAAAAAACGTCGATCTCTTTTCGAGAAATATTCTTCAAAAGAAAACCTCTATAATGTCGAAACATCTCCAAAAAGAAATCTGTAAACTGAAAAATATTTATGTGTATTTGTATTTATGATTATGTATATTTACTTTAATATATATTTATTTGAATCGATCTATATTCCTTTTTATTTTATTATTATAATTATTATTATCGTCATTATAGTATCAAAATATATTTTCTTTAATCGCCACCATCGTGAATAAACGTAAATTTGGAAAAAAAAATTTCATCGATCTCCTTACCTTCGAGAAATAGTCTTCAAAAGAAAACCTCTACAATTTCGAAACATAAAAAAAAATCCAAATTGCAAAACATTTTAATTTATTTGAATGCATTTATTTATGTTCTTTTCATATTATTATTATGTTCTTTTCTATCTTTATTATGTTCTTTTTATATTATTATTATTATGATTATTATTACACACACACTATAATCATTTTGGTTTCAACATCTATTTTTAACAACTCCCACCGTCTTGAATATACTCAAACTCGTAAAAAAAAAAATTATCGATCTCTATAATTTCAAAATACATTCTCCAAGCGAAAGCGTTGGTCCCATCGAAATTAATTCTATCCCCACACAACGATAATCTTTCTTTTTTTCTCGATAAGGCAGACCGCGAGAAAATGCATCCTCCGAATCGCGAATGCTATATTATGCAACACGTTTGTTACTTTTTTCCGTGTACACGGACCTCCGGGTGTTCTCTCGTCAAATGAAACTTTTATTTGCGAGCAGAGGTCTCGCGCGAGATCCGTCGATTTGGCAGACGTCCGCCGCGTTTGTAAGTTACAGCGGCGAAAAAGGGAAAAACAGGGTCGTACATTACGTTTGTCTGCGTACATAGATATATAGATATAAATGCAAACATACCAGGGTTATTGCTAACGGATGAAAAAGCGCGCATTGCGAGGGTCTCTCGTCCTTCCTCTCGCTCTCTCGTTCGCTTTTTCACTCTCCCTCTCCCTCGCTCTCTTGGTGGGGCTTTTATTATCCGGCTTTAATTTAAGCGGCGTTAGCCGCTCCGTCACGGCTCCAGGTGTGAATTAAACATACCCCCTTGCCCATCTCGCCTACTTTTCGCGTAACAATGCGCGCGGCATAATTAAATGTGAGTTCTAACAAATGCCTCGACCGAGGCGAACTGGGAACTTGTACAGCGCGTATATATAAAAACCGACACTGGTGGATGGGCCGTAGGGGGTCGGCTGCGGCGGTACTCCGAGTTGAGCTACGTTGTGCATTGCCGATACTCGGAGCGGTGACCGCTCAGACCAATACTTCGTGTAGATACTTGAGTAAAACGTCTGTGCACCGGAGAATCAGACAAATATGGGGCCGTCTATTCTGGTACGGGTTTTTCACAGTTTCCCCGTACCCTCGACAAACGCGGTATGCCATGTAGTGATTGACCGTTGGGCCTGGGACGGGCCTTCACAGTTAGCCTTTCTAGAATATTGGGCCGTGGGTGTGTACCAATGAGGTGCCTTTGTAGAAATGATAAGAACGACCCGATATCGGCCAACAGAGCCAACAATTATTGGGCCAATGATTTAATTCATTGTAGCGGCAATGTTGGTGATTGCACTTGGCCCTATGTGGGCCCTCTTAAAGGGCCTATGTAGAAATTGACCACTGGCTCTATGATGGGCCGTCACAGTTGGTCTATCTAGAAGTTAGTCTATCTAGAATATTGGGCCGTGAATTTGTTTGGGTTTGTTTGAGTGCGTGATAAATATTCAACCTATATCGGGCCAAGATTGGCCCGAGATTGGTCCTTATGGATACATATTTCATGGAATAATCTTGAAATAAATTGTGATTTGCGTGTATAACAGGTTTCAAAATTGGCATATTTGACTTACTTATATTCGTTATTTACAAATGCCAATAATAGGCCAAGACTTGATTACAAAAACTGAACTACAAAATATAGACGATTAATATATGACGTGCCAGTTATTTGCCTATTCTGGCACAATGTACAGATAATGAATAACCCAAGGCTTAAATAAAATAAAAGCAGATATGGTCTGACCCACTTAGCCAATAAAGGGCTTAGATTAATTAAATGGAATTTCCAGTATTTTAGCATTGCCAGTTTTTAAATTGGCTAATTTCGATTAACTATCACGGCTGTTTCTTGGTTTTAACAGATGGGCCCGGATAGGTTTTAGCGATGGGCTGATATTGTGAGAGTTCTCAATTTATAACGGAACAATAATGGGCCAATGTAATTGGCAGTACTTCAGCATCGCCAGTTTAAAAATTGGCAAATATTGTTTATCTATCATGACTGTTTAATGAATTTAAAAGATGGGCCATGATAGGTTTTAACAGTGGGCCGATATTGTGTCGGTTTTCACTTTAGAACGAGACAATAATGAGCCAATGTAATAGCCAGTATTTTAGGATTGCCAGCTTTAGGATTGGCAAATTTAGTTTAACTATCACTGCTGTTTATTGGTTTTGAAAGATGGGCCGGGATAATCTTTAGTAATGGGCCGATATTGTGCCGGTTCTCAATTTATAACGGGGCAATAATGGGCCAATGTAATTGCTGGTATTTTAGCATTGCCAGTTCTTAAATTGGCAAATATAGTTCAACCATCACGGCTATTTATTGGTTTTAAACGATGGGCCGATATTGTGCCGGTTTTCAATTTATAACGGAACAATATTGGGCCAATGGAACTGTCAGTATTTTAGTATCCCTGTCACGTCGGAAAGGGACGTGGGCATATATTTTTTGATTCCCTCCTTTTTTGCCTACGACAAGCGCAATAGCACGGGATGAGGGTAAAAAGGGGTAGTGCTTGGAATGAGTTGAAATTAGGAAATCATGCAGTGATTTGGTATTGAGAAATAATCCGACAAATTTGTACAAACTTAACTATAGGTTTATTACAAATAAGTGATCGGATGAATAAAGTTGCTTATACAGAAAAATGACAATGAAAATAACTATGAAGCCGGGGGAACAATCAGATTAACATAAAATGAAATTTGTTGCTTACATTGGTCGCTGTGTTTGTGAGTGTATCGGTGTGTAGGTACGCTCGCTCGCAAGAGTATCGGTTGTCGCTCGCAGATAAGGGCTTCGTTGACGGACGCCACGCTCAGCGTTCGGAAAGCGGTCACCAGCACCAGACTTTTGGGCCGCTGAGAGTGCTTATGTATATGCGCGTAGAAAAATAGCACTTGAACTGTTTTATGGTATCGAGGCCGCGAGAGTCGACTAAACTTTTATACGATGCTTCGGTCAAAACCCGAAGATGTATAGTATTCGAAACTCTATGATACCGGTTCTACACTTCGAATTCTGTCAGAACAAGATTAAGAAG
Organism: Ophion ellenae; assembly: GCA_963210295.1. NCBI lineage: Eukaryota > Metazoa > Arthropoda > Insecta > Hymenoptera > Ichneumonidae > Ophion > Ophion ellenae. The sequence continues at coordinate 43,538,498 of OY723391.1, forward strand.
TGAAGTTACTTTTGATTGAAGATTTCGCGAGACTGAGATCTGTATTTGATGGCGACTGTCGGGAGACTAAGATTTAGACTTGATAGAAGAACTTGAGTCGATGGTAGTTGTTGGAAGACTTGATCTGAACGCGATGGCAATTGTTGGAAGACTTGATCTGAACGCGATGGCAATTGTTGGAAGACTGACTTCAGGAAGGAGGTCTTTCTTGATATAAAAATTAGGAGAGGTTCAGTAGTGGGAGAAGGAAGGTGGGAGAGTGTGGTCTTGGTCATCTAGTTCTTTAGGGATTGGACCATTGGTCGTGAAGATATCGGTTGATTAGCGTACAGATTCGTTAGGCACGCGCCTGGCCTTATTTCAGGGCATCGGTTCTGACTAATATGCGTATGAAGAGAAGGAGACCTTTGTCTCGTGTTTCGGGGAAAAAGCGCATGGGATATAGAGTTCGATATCAGAGACCTAAGCATTCGCATGGTTTGTGTTATGTCGATTTATGGCTATGGTGACTTCTCATATTGAGAGGTTTGTATATCGGACTACGCTGCGAGACCGGATGTCTTATTATTTATTCGGAGTCATAAGCTCGTCGGAGCCGTCTAGTTTATGTTATGTTTAAATAATCTAGGGTCGAAACTTTCTTGGTTCTCATGCAGTTGGGCCGGCGTAGAATTTTTGGAGTCTGTTGATCGAGGTGATGGTTGGTTTTCGTTAGACAGCTCTTCTTGGAATATTCGCCTGAGATCTTGTTCTTGTTGACAGCCAATGGTATAGGAAAAGTCGATAGCTGACGGTGCTGCTATCATGCGTATATCGCTGTGGGTTGAATGTGCGTGTGAAACGTACGCACGTTCCTTTTTACGCGGTTATTCGTCTTATTCTTAGATTTATCCATTTAATAATAAGCTTATAACGGCAAATGAGGATATTGGGAATAACCGAGAGAAGGCACATTCGCTAGGATGTAACACCTCCCCGGTTGAAGATTGAGCGTCCCGCTCAATTATTATGAATGTTCTGAAGGTTATCTCAATATCGTCATCAGCCTATTCTTAAACGGTTTCGGTGTCGGTAGGTACAATCTTTGGATTAGAATCTTATGTAGACTATAGAAGAAGGAAAGAATGTGTGTCTTATTATTGTATATATAGATCTTTGTATGAGAATATTTTCGGTTATCGTATTTATATCTAGATCGTTATGCAAGGAAGTTTTTCCTTCTTCTCCGTTTTTTTTTTAAATAATTATGAATATAAATTTTTTATTTTGCGCAAAAAGATATGGGTACGAGTTTTCTCCTCTTTGGTTTTCCTCATGCATAGATGCTTATTTACTTATTTTACCCTATCTCTTAATTGACAAGGTTAAAAGAACGACGACAAAAAATAAATTATCAGCATGATCAGAATTATCTTAAATCTCCTCGTGCGAATTTAAGAGAAGGAACGAGGTTTGGAGGATTGATTGTTTTCTGGATGATCGGAGAGGACAGAGTACAGATCATGTGTTGCAGTGTTGATATTGGCCCTCTGGTTCAGCTGGAGAGGCTAACACGAGTTGATGAGGTTCTTGACCCGTCACTGCATCCGTTGACGTTTTCTTCTTGGGTTGTTCAGCCAGGTGCGTCAGGAGGTATGTAGCCGAGTCCCATACTGCACCGACGAGATAACTTGACCAGCCCTCCACATGGTGTAGGCTGTATGCATGGATCGCCGTATCTACGAGGATCTTGATCGCTCGCACGACGAGTGAGATTCGGGTGAAACCAGCACTTGCTGTACCGAATTGAATGAATTTTACAAGTGCGATTCCAGATGGAGTCCGCTTGGTGTTATAGATGGTAGTTATCCAGAAGATTTAACAACTTGTCCTCCGGATTGGTAGTGTTCTCACCACTGATGCCCCGTGTCATGTTGTTTACGACAGCGGGTTTCTCCACGGGAAACATTACGCGATGTCGTACGTTGTCGATATCTTCTTTGGAGTACATCGCACAGGATGCTGATGATGTTGGGTTGATATATCGCCGAGTAGACTTCGTCGTCGATTTCGTGATTGCAGGTGGTGTGGCTTTGACCAGAACAGGGATGAACTTGTACCAAGTGTCTCCGAAAAGGTAATATGGGGGAAGTAAGGAATTGCAGGTTGTTTGAGTTTCTCTTTTGGTAATTGGTTATATGTGAGTTCGAGGAGTAAGGAGATATTTTTCGTTCCCACGAGTAACAGGAAATTAATCGTAAAATTCTTTTAACCTGATCAGATTTTCTTGTCTTGTTATACGATGAATAATGTGTACTCTTTCGCCAGCAAGTGCGGCTATATATAGCCGACTTGTAACTCGGCTCTTTCCTTATATTGTATACAATATGTCCGATGCTTAGATCGCTAATAACAAATTGTTTTGGAGCATTTGGTGCTCTTTGCTACACTGTTGCGTATGCATATCGTAATAAAATGATTTTCTAATGTAATATAATAACTACGTGTATGAATTTCGAATTCATGTGGGTGATTATCTCTAGGTTCGCGACTGCAATTTTTTGTTAAATTGCAAAATAGTTAATTCGGCGAGTTTTGAACATAAACAAGTTCGGATGTTCTTTACTGAAGATACTGTAACTAGAAATTTTGATCTAGTTCTCTGGTTGCAAGTGCAAAGGTGATATCGTTAGACGATAATGATTGATAACAGCCATCTGAAAAACAGGATAATTATTATTATTACTTATTTAATTAGGATTAAAGTCGGATTCGTCGACACGAGTCGACTTGGGTTTCCTATTGGGTTTGGTTTCAACGTTAATGTGAGAATGTCGCAGACGATTTTCATGAACTACTCGCGTTTTATTGTTGTATTGAATTTTTACGTTGCCCTTTGCAAATTTTTCTAAGACCTTATGCGGTCCGGTGTATTGATCTCCGAGTTTACCGGGTTTAGGACCCTTTTGTAGGTAGACAAAGTCTCCTACTTTGAAATTTTTTGGATTCGCGTTTCTGTCATAATATTTTTTTGAGCGTTGTTTGGACGAGACCAAATTTTCGTAAGCGATGTTTCGGATTCCGTTTATACGTGTGATCAATTCAATTAAATAACCGCGATATGTTGGTAGCTGATCTGATTCCCGAAGCGGTTCGCTTGATGGGACTCTTGCAACTTTGCCGAAGACTACCTCATAGGGAGTGTATTTCGTGCTTTCGTGAACGCTAGTATTGTACGAAAGCATTGCCAATTCTAGCCATTGATCCCACTCGTTATCCTTATCTGTGTATTGCTTCAAAAATTCGGCTAATACGTGGTGAGATCTTTCGAGGGCACCATTGGACTGCGGGTGGAACGCCGTTGTCCTACATCGCTTAATTCGGAAACGTTTTGCGACCCTTCTCATGAGACCACTCAAAAAATTGCTTCCTTGGTCTGTTAATAGCGCTTTTGGCGCACCGAAAACGCAAATGAATCTTTTTATGAATGCATCAGCGACCGTAGTCGCCAGTGCATTTGGAAGCGGGATTGCAACACAATATTTTGAGAGGTGGTCTTGGATCGTGAGAATATACTCGTTTTGATTTGACGTGCGTTGCATAGGTCCAACAATATCCATTGATATTTTTTCAAAAACGGTTCCGGGAGTGTCCGTTATTATCATCGGTTGTTTCGTTTTGACTCGGACCAATTTCTTTAATTGACATTCTAAGCATTGCTGCACTCTTCTTTGGATGTCGGACTTTAAATCTTCCCAGAAATATTCGCGCTTGATTCTATTGTACGTTTTTGAAACACCCTTGTGTCCTCCGATTGGGGACTTATGCATTTCATAAAAAATCGAATCTCGTTTTTTGATTGGCACGTACTGTAGAGTTCCCAGACAAATTATTATCTTTACTCGACTATTCTTAAAGGATTCTTTTATGATGTTCATGATGTCGTTCCATACTATGTGTTCGACATGATTCGTTTGGCAAATACTCCACGATTCAAGTTTGAGGATTTCGCAAAGATCTCGTAATTCCTTTACGCTTTCTTTAATGTTCTCTGATACGAACGATAATGATCCTGAATACTCGCCTTTGATAACAAGGGCGATGTGATATTTTTTTCCGACTTTTTTGCTGTAAGCTTGGCCAACCGTCAAATTCTTCCAGAGGGGAAGTTTGTTTAATTCTAACAAGTTTTGTGCTCCAGAGTCACATGGTTTGCCAGCTGAATCGACAAAATAGACTAGGTGATCGTTTCGAAAATGGAACAATTCCTTAGTCGTAATGCAATTAGCGATTTGAAATTCTGATATTTTCTTTTCCTCCGTGGGAGGGATCTCGTCTTCAGAAAGTTCTGAATTGAGAGAGCTGAAATCTGAATTTGTCGAATTATCGGAATTGGAATCGGTGGAGGTTTTGGAGTGAGAGATAGGAGGTGCTTTGCGCTGGTTCGGCCCATTGAATGTTTTTGGGCCGACGGCCTTCTTAGGTCGGGTGACGCGTGCGGGTCTTATTACCTCGGCCTCCGTCTCATCGTCACTACTCTCCTCGTAGTTCACGGCCTTGCGAGGTCGTCGTGTACGATGCTGAGACGCGGGGCGTGCGTCGGCCTTCTCGAGAGCAGGCGCATCGGCACTCGACACACTAACGTCATCGAGCGTTTCATTTGCTTGTATTATTGTATCCGGATCGGATAGTACAGTCTCCCTTGCCTGAGCACGGGTGACTACATTTATTTTTTCGGATTCCGGAAATGGATGGACTTCGACCCGTGTCGTGATTTGAATGGGAGTAGCACCTTCTTCTTCACTACTACTGGATTTCGTTTTTGAACGAGTTATCTTCTGTGGCGCGTTTTTGAAATTTTGTATTTCTTTGTGATCGCAATGGGCAGCTATTTTGGATTCTTCAGGTTGTTCGATTGGATTACGCGACAATGCGTCAGCGTTTGAATTTAGTGTGCCCGGTTTGTATACGACATCGTAATCGTATTCGGACAGCTTGAGTCGCCATTTGAGAACGCGTGCGTTCGCGTCCTTGGCGGTCTTGAACCAAACCAAAGGTTTGTGATCCGTTACAAGCGTGAATTTCCTACCATAGATGTACGGTCGGAAGGCTTTTACGCTATGAATGATGGCCATTGCTTCTTTTTCGTACGTGTCGTACCGAAGGGACGCTCCGCGCAGTACGCACGACGTATAAGCTATCGGTTTGTCTTTTCCTATTTCTCCTTGTGATAAGACTCCGCCTAAGGCGTAGCCAGAAGCATCCGTTGTTATAATAAACGGTTTTTCGAAATCGGGGTATTGGAGAATAGGAGCTTCGCATAATTTATCTCTTAGGATATCGAAAGCTTTTTGCTCTTCGTCAGTCCATTTGAAGTCAACCTTGACCTCTAAGAGGCGAGTTAGCGGTTTCGCGATTTTGGAGAAGTCTTTGATAAACCTACGATAGTAACCCGTTAGGCCTAAAAATTGGCGAATATTTTTGACATTTTTGGGTACAGGGAAATCTTTGACGGCTGAGAGTTTGCTCGGGTCTGGTTTAAGTCCGTCTTTACCGATTATGTGTCCTAGGTACCTGACTTCTGGTCGAAGAAATTCGCATTTATCCGGTTGTAATTGGAGATTGGCTTTGCGCAATCGTTCCATCAGTTCGTGAATCTTTTTACCGTGCTCCTCTAGGTCCCTGGCATACACTACGATATCGTCGAGATAAACAAAGAGGGATACTCCTTGGAGTCCACTCAATACGATATCCATTAAGCGCTGGAAGGTTGCCGGGGCATTTTTAAGCCCGAATGGCATTCTTGAAAATTCGTAGTGCCCATGTGGGGTAGAGAAAGCGGTTTTCGATTTATCTTCATGATTCATTTCGATCTGGTGGAAACCGGATGCTAAATCGAACACTGAAAAATAATTCGCGCGCCCCAACTGATCCAATATATCTGTGATGTTGGGTAGCGGATATGAGTCACCGATTGTTTTTTCGTTCAAAGCACGAAAGTCAATTACCATTCGCCAACGTTTGTTACCGTTGGAGTCTGGTTTTTTCGGGACTATCCAGACGGGACTGTTGTTTGGAGATTCCGAGTGGCTTATGACTCTTGTTTCTAGTAGCTCGTCCACTTGACGCTGGACTTCGCCCTTGAGCGCTTGGGGGAACCGATACTGTTTAGTGTTTATCGGCAGGTCGTCGACCGTTGGGATCTTATGTCGAAGCACATGTGTGGCTTCTAGAGGTTCGCCCTTTACATGGAATCTGTCTGAATATTGTTCGATTATTTTTTCGACATGTTCTAACTCGATTTTTGCAAGGTGGTCGAGTCGCAAGAGACTTTTTATTATTTTTGAGCGCTCTGGATTATTTTTCTTTATACGCGATGTTGGTTCAGAGGCAGGAATGCAGATCACGTCTTGACTCGATTTTTTACCTTTATTTCGATTTACTTTATTGTTTAACTGTTCGTTACGATTGACCTCGATTTTTGGATTTTCGACCGATTTCATTTTTGAGTTTTTCGCGTTTTTATTTTTGTCTGCCTTCGATTTTTGGCCTGGGATTTGACTGAAATTTTTATTTTGCTTGATGTTGATTCTCGTTCTTTCCTCGCTACAAGACTTGTTGATTGATTCGACATTTATCATCGAAATTTTAGAATTGGCCACTTTCGGGCTCTGGATCGGCGCAATTATCGTGCAATTTACGCTTGAATTAGGAGGGTCACGAGGGATTGAACGAGAATTTGAAACTGTCGTACAGTCTGAAGTGGGAGTATTTTCTGACAGGTCTTCGATAGCGTCGAATTTCTGCAGCTCCACAACTGGAACGATCAGTTTGACAGCGTCATTTGTGGTATTATAAACCTTCAAATGAGCCTTTCCGTCGATGTTTGTCACCAGGCAATCGCCGGCGTATACACCTGGACGGATTTTCAAAGGCGAGAGGTATCCCTCTTTTATTATGCTGTCTTTTACCTTCACGAAGAAGGGAGTTTCCGAACGCGCGGGGATTTCTATCACCTCGTCGGGTTCGGTTTTTATTTCGAAAGGCCATGATTTATCCCCACACTCGAGACATTCCGTGCGGTAATTGATATTGGACTTGGTTTCATAAAAATATGTAGACCCCAGCAGACCGGGGTAGGGAAGCGGCACATTGTCGGGTATAATGTGAAATAGCGATTCGGAGTCGAATACGCGAAGTAGCACGCTCCCTAGTCCAAAGACCGGTAATTCGGATATGCCTGTTAATTTAATGACATCTTCTTCGTTGATGTCTACCATATTTTTTGTATATGCCTTTTTTATCAAATTGGGGATGGCACCGCTATCTAACAGCATCGAAATTGCCCCTTTTTCCGGTAATACTCCGATACATACCGAGGGCAATGTGTTAAAATTTTCCGACTTTATTGCGTAGGTCGGATAGTTTCGTTCGGCTCCCCGGGAGAGACGGCGTTCGCTTGACGCGTTTGAGTGGGCGGCCCGCTCGGTGCGTCTGTCCGAGGGGCACTCGGCCCGTTTCCCGACTGATTACGCGAATTATTATAATCGCGAGCACGACAGTTTTCGATAGTGTGCCCGACCTTTTTGCAATAACGACAAGATGGCGGATTAGAATTCGGGGGATTGTTTCTAAATTTAAAACATCGATCCGCGGTATGACCCTGCTTATGACAGAGTGGGCATTGAGGACCGGGCGAGCGGTGTGATTGATTGCCAGAAGATTTGAAAGATTTTTGGTTAACGTAGCAATTTTTCGCGGTGTGACCGGTTTTATCGCAAATTTGACACGTGACTGATTTTTGAGCGATTTTATTATTTCCACATTGATCGGCTTTGTGACCTTTACTGTTGCATTTTTGGCATGTGATTGCCGCAAATCGGCAAGATTCGCTCGAATGATCGTCCTTTTTACAGATGTTACAGGTTTTTACCGATTTGTTCGGAACAGATCTAATAGAGGACGAGAGAAGTTCCTTACGGGCTTCGAGGTCGCGTTCGATTTCGATCGCATGATCTATAGCGGTCGAGATATCGTCGCACCGAGGGAGACGCTGTTCTATCTCCAGTCTTAGCCCGCGTTTGAAACACGAGAGGAAATAGCCGTCTAATGTTTTTCTGTGAGCGGCACTTTCCGTGCCGTTTTGGGATGTTGGTTGAGCGTCGAGTATTTCCCTAGCTTTATCCCTAATTGCAGTGGAAAAATCTATCACGGTTTCACCGCTTCCTTGAAAAATGTGACTGAGTTCTCCCAACAGTTGAACCTCAGTTTTGTTTGGAGCATATAGTTTCTTTAAAAATTGCAGAAGAGATTCTACTGTTTCGAACGTGGATGACCGGATGACCTTCTTAGCCTGACCCTTTAGTTTGTTTCGAATTACTCTCACAAAACGTGCTTCGGATCCGGGCGGAAGCGACGCCAATGCGTCTTCGCATCCGGCTACAAAATCTGAGAAGGAGCTACCTTTCCCGTCAAAATCCGGGACCATTTCGATAGCTTCCCTTAAAGATACGTAAGCGAGTGACTGATTTGTAGCTAGCGCCATGTCTGTTGTGTTTTCGTTATCGACTTTTTGGGGTAATTCTAATTTTTTTACTGGTCGTTTCTTAGGTTCGAGACCGGGTAGCAATTGAGCGTCAGAACTCCTCAAAGAATAACCCGATGGTTCACCTAAGTCGTCAGTGATATTTAAATTCAATGAACTAGCTGTTGATTCGTCCCCGGACATTGAGTCAATCGGCACATTCCCTTTTTAATATCCCGGACGAGCCCCCAAAAATTAATATGTCACGTCGGAAAGGGACGTGGGCATATATTTTTTGATTCCCTCCTTTTTTGCCTACGACAAGCGCAATAGCACGGGATGAGGGTAAAAAGGGGTAGTGCTTGGAATGAGTTGAAATTAGGAAATCATGCAGTGATTTGGTATTGAGAAATAATCCGACAAATTTGTACAAACTTAACTATAGGTTTATTACAAATAAGTGATCGGATGAATAAAGTTGCTTATACAGAAAAATGACAATGAAAATAACTATGAAGCCGGGGGAACAATCAGATTAACATAAAATGAAATTTGTTGCTTACATTGGTCGCTGTGTTTGTGAGTGTATCGGTGTGTAGGTACGCTCGCTCGCAAGAGTATCGGTTGTCGCTCGCAGATAAGGGCTTCGTTGACGGACGCCACGCTCAGCGTTCGGAAAGCGGTCACCAGCACCAGACTTTTGGGCCGCTGAGAGTGCTTATGTATATGCGCGTAGAAAAATAGCACTTGAACTGTTTTATGGTATCGAGGCCGCGAGAGTCGACTAAACTTTTATACGATGCTTCGGTCAAAACCCGAAGATGTATAGTATTCGAAACTCTATGATACCGGTTCTACACTTCGAATTCTGTCAGAACAAGATTAAGAAGTGAAGTTACTTTTGATTGAAGATTTCGCGAGACTGAGATCTGTATTTGATGGCGACTGTCGGGAGACTAAGATTTAGACTTGATAGAAGAACTTGAGTCGATGGTAGTTGTTGGAAGACTTGATCTGAACGCGATGGCAATTGTTGGAAGACTTGATCTGAACGCGATGGCAATTGTTGGAAGACTGACTTCAGGAAGGAAGTCTTTCTTGATATAAAAATTAGGAGAGGTTCAGTAGTGGGAGAAGGAAGGTGGGAGAGTGTGGTCTTGGTCATCTAGTTCTTTAGGGATTGGACCATTGGTCGTGAAGATATCGGTTGATTAGCGTACAGATTCGTTAGGCACGTGCCTGGCCTTATTTCAGGGCATCGGTTCTGACTAATATGCGTATGAAGAGAAGGAGACCTTTGTCTCGTGTTTCGGGGAAAAAGCGCATGGGATATAGAGTTCGATATCAGAGACCTAAGCATTCGCATGGTTTGTGTTATGTCGATTTATGGCTATGGTGACTTCTCATATTGAGAGGTTTGTATATCGGACTACGCTGCGAGACCGGATGTCTTATTATTTATTCGGAGTCATAAGCTCGTCGGAGCCGTCTAGTTTATGTTATGTTTAAATAATCTAGGGTCGAAACTTTCTTGGTTCTCATGCAGTTGGGCCGGCGTAGAATTTTTGGAGTCTGTTGATCGAGGTGATGGTTGGTTTTCGTTAGACAGCTCTTCTTGGAATATTCGCCTGAGATCTTGTTCTTGTTGACAGCCAATGGTATAGGAAAAGTCGATAGCTGACGGTGCTGCTATCATGCGTATATCGCTGTGGGTTGAATGTGCGTGTGAAACGTACGCACGTTCCTTTTTACGCGGTTATTCGTCTTATTCTTAGATTTATCCATTTAATAATAAGCTTATAACGGCAAATGAGGATATTGGGAATAACCGAGAGAAGGCACATTCGCTAGGATGTAACATCCCCAGTTTTTAAATTGGCAAATTTAGTTTAACTATCACGGCTGTTTATTGGGTTTTAAAGATGGGCCAGGACAGGCTTTAGGGATGGGCCGATATTGTGCCAGTTTTCAGTTTAGAGCGGAAGAGTAATGGGCCAATATTATGTCTCTTTTGTTGGCTTATACGATGGTCCCAATATTGGCCTGATCGTAACATTGGGCAACTGATGGCAACCTCTACATGGGATAGTGTAGCTTAACACGGCCGTGAACGCAACGGAACGTTAGGTTCGATTCGCGAAGTGCTGGTAGGGAGTGATAGGAGAGGATTCATTTGGTAAGGGTAATACGTAAAAACCCGCAACGATATACGTTGGAAGTCAGAAAATATATAAATAAATTAATACATGTTTGTGAACATTTAACGTTTTAGAAGGGTCTTGAAAACTTATGTATATGTACGTATGTAAAACGTATATATCTATTGAATATTAAAAGAACACTTTTTATATATATAAGATACACGTTTTTGTATCTAAAACACGTTTTTATAAATAAAATACACTTTTTTAAATTCGTAAACGTGTTTTTTTTTAATGTAGAAAACACATTTTTTTAATGTAAAAAACGTGATTTAAAAATATGGTTAATATATATATATGTAAATGTGGTTTCTACGTTTAAAAAAAAATCGTACCCTTTCAGGAAAGCATTATCAGTGGATGGAAAAAAACACGTTCAAACAAAAGAAAATGCGCGTATTTAAAATATAAAATACACGGTTTTGTACATAAAAACACGTTGTTATATATACCAACACGTTTTTATATATAGAATACACGTTTTTACGAAAATTTATATATATTGAATATTTAAAAAAACACTTCTTTTATATACAAAATACAAGTTTTTTTATTCATAGACGTGTTTTTTGTACATGTAGAAAACACATTTTTTTAAATGTAAAAAGCATGTTCTAAAAATGTATTGAATATATATACATGTAAATGTGTTTTCTACATTAAAAAACTCGTACCCTTTCAGGAAAGCATCATCAATGGGTGAAAAAACGTAAAAAAAATAAAGTGCACGTATTTAAAATATAAAATACACGTTTTTTAATACAAAAACACGTTTTGTATATACCAACACGTTTTTATACGTAATTTCCATTATCAATTGATGAAAAAACACGTTTTATATATACATATATAAATTTCACGTTTTTGTATAAACAACACGTTTTTACGTATAAAAACGTGTTGTTATAGGTTTATACGTTTTTCTATATAACAACATGTTTTTATACGTAAAAATGTGTTGTTATATAGAAAACGTGCTTTTTCCATCCATTGATAATCCTTTCCTGAAACGATATATATATATATTTTTTTTTTAACACGCTTTTTACATTAAAAAATGTGTTTTCTACATTACAATTTTTTTTTTACATATAAAAGACGTGCTTTGTTCATCCATTGATAGTCCTTTCTCAAAAGGATATATACCCTTTCAAGAGAACCATCAATGGATCCGCCACGTTTTTTCAAGCCAACCGATTCAATACTGAAATCTATTAACCAAGATAACAATACTATTAGAAGCACAAGGATGCTTTCATGGGCGACATCCCATCATGAACCTTCTTGACGTGATCACGGCCTCTCTGGACCAGATAGCCGGTGTGCATGGCAGAGAACTAAAGTGGCTGGTACATTGGCAAAGTATAAAAACAAGCCAGAACTTCGTGTCGATATACACGTGAGAACGCTGATGTACGAAGCCTTGTCTGCCGAAGAATCGTTGAATAGGTGCGTGGACAATACTGGAAAAAATGATTCGGACTGCTTGAATCCGTCATTGGTGGTCAACGAATTATTCATTGGAAAATATGGAATGTTAGGATACTTTAAGAATTGTTTATTCCGTGGAACTGACAAATATTCAGAATAATCAAATGTTTTTGCGTTTCATCTTAATATTTTGTTGGAAACCTGTGAAGGAACAATTCCTTTCATCCGGGTCATTTTTCTCAAAACGCCGACAAAAGTCTCCATTCAGTCTTGAGGAAAATGGCCACGAAAGGATCTTCAGGCGATATTGAAATTGTAGAGATTAATGCATGCAATGCATTTGCAATGCACAATTATAACGATATTCTGCTGGATCTAATGAGGGAATTTACGTCACATTGGGGACTCGAGATGTCCTGCGAGCAAGACGATCAACCAGAAATTATTTTTCCATCCAGAACGCAATGTTTTCGAAACGACATTTTGGTAATTTTCCCGCGATGTCCCGAAAACCGCTGGAAATTTGCACGGGACCTGTAAAAAGCACTGCCGCATTAATTGTGCCTGACACCTCATAAAAAACAAATTATTTCTTACAATTTCATAATAACAAATAAAACGAATTTCTCGAAATTTTTCGTTTTTAGGATGCCAATAGTCAATTTTGCTTTCAATTCGAATTTTTCATCTTTAATCAACAGAGGGTAGTCTGAGGGAGAAAATAATCTTGGGTTTCCCCAAAATCTTCATCCACTCGATTGCGCCGATATTATCGACTCTCGATTTTTTTTCATAATGATATAATAAGGATAAGGTTATAGCAGAGAAAAAAAACGTTCTGTATTTATTCGCCGTCTTATTTAAATTGAATGAAACAATTAAACGCCAATTTTTGCAATTTCCAACCTTCTTACCCCCCTTAAGCCGCGGCATTCGAGTGTAACGCGTTTGTGCATAAGCGTGCTCGTCTCATATCCGTACAATACGTGAACTTTGGCCAAAGTGTCTACAGAGCACATTGGCGCGAACTGCCGGCTCAAGGGATGGAAATTTCGTCGTGGGGGCAGGGTCTTCGGCAGTGAGGCTTGGTTCCCTTGATATATGCACGTTTACGAATGTGTAGGACGATTTTGCAATACTTGTGTGCGTCTGCTGAGTGAGGATGGCCGATTACGGAGATGCCCGAGAGAGAGAGAGAGAGAGAGAGAGAGAGAGAGAGAGAGAGAGAGAGAGAGGGCGGGCTGGGGGTGGGGTGAGGAGCTGCAGGGTAGCATTGCCACCCACACCGACTCATCTACTCTCACGCACACCACAGACCGTTGGAGGTGTTCGGGCCTGGAAACTGCTGATTCGAAATTAACGAAAATTAATTGGCGCCCCCGAGATATTAATTCTCACGATGTACTCTAATTGTTATCTTCGGATATGCGCAGCACGGAGCAGATCTTGCTGCGCAGTGTAAAACTCTGTCAAGATGACCGGGCCAGGATTTTGACCGAAGGTCGCCCGTACTTGGCTGATGGAACAATCAGGCCGCGAAATATCGTGATCGAAAATTAGGAATTGATTAGCTTTCGGCTGCGGCTTCGCTCGCGTGTACGGGAATTTCGTTCGTGTGTGTCGGGAATGGATTTTGGGGTGGTATCAAGCGTTATATGCTGACGTTAACGAGAAAAACCAGTCTTCTAAATATACACTTTTTTGTATTTAAAAATCACGTTTAAAAAAAAAACATTTCGCGGATTTAAAAAAAAACACGTTTATTATATTCATGAAAAAAAACATCGTTGGAATGCAACGACCTTTTTTTCGTATTTTTTTCGACGTCCTTAGAGACCCACAACCTAAATCTGTCGAGAAATACTTTGGATAATGATAAAAATGGAGAATATAGAAAGTGAAAAAATAAAATCCGTTGCACTCCAACGATGCAAACTTCAACAACATGAAAAAACACGTTTTTCTATATTATAAAAGGTTTTTTATTTAAAAAAGAACTCGTTTTTATATTGAAGAAAACAGGTTCTCTATATCTGAAAAAGCATGTTGTCAATATTGAAAAAGTACCTTTTCATATTTAAAAAACACGTTTTTTATACTTGAAAACACGTCATCAATATTGAAAAAAATACGCTTTCAAATATAAAAAACGTTTTTTATATTTAAAAACAAATTACTGATATCTTAAAAGACGATATTATATTAAAAGCACGTTTCTACATTTTGGAACATGTTTTTTGGTATACAAAAAATATCTTTATAGAAAAATTGACAAAAAAATATTTTGATAGGAAACGTACGTTTTCATATTAAAAAGACACTTTTTTTATATTGAAACCAAATTTTTTGATATTTCAAAAGACGTTTTTATATTAAAAACACGTTTTTTATATTTTGAAGACGAGTTCAAAAATATAAGAACTTGTTTTGTCAATATAAAACATGTTTGCTTTCTAAAAAAACGTGTTTCTTTATATATATATATACACACAAAATATAATGTATCGAAAAACACGGTTTTTATATACCAAAAAATAATAATTTCTATATAGTTTGATACCTACTCATAATCACCTCGCCTGAAAAAGAATTGGAGTTAATGATAATCGACGATTGCTTTCGCGTAAAGTGCATGACCGAATGAGCACTCCAATGAGCAGCGGGGGCTGCTTACCATAGAATTTTTCTACCTCAGGCCGGCTCGCATTTTTATGTCTCTCTCTTTTTCTCTCCTGCGAGCTGTAGTTAAATGTATTGCGGGAGCAAAACTTACTCCAGGCTGTTCGCTGCAGACGGCCCTGAAGTCAGCATATCGCGCGCGGGCAAACCGCGGAACATTCTGACAATTAAAGTTTAAACTTGGTGAGAACTCTGTTTTATGCCACACGCTATGGCAAGACACATCGGAAAGAAAAAAAGAAAGGGAGAGGGAGAGAGAGAAAGAGAGAGAGAGAGAGAGAGAGAGAGAGAGAGAGAGAGAGAGAGAGAGAGAGAGAGAGAGAGAGAGAGAGAGAGACAGAGAGAGAGAGAGAGAGTCCACGGGTCTCATAAAACGTAATATAATTAAACATAAAAATATTTCCCCCTCCTACCTGCGTATACGTATATAGCCCACAATTATATACGGGCCACTCTGTATCAAGTTCATTTTCGTCCGAACGGTTGACGATGTTCGAATTGCAATTTTTCAAAATGCAAAGAAGCAAGATGATATTGTGAGAAAGGTAAAGTCTTCCAGGCGAGATTGAGAAATAACTAATGATTTATAGCCAGCGCACGACTAAATGGTCACCCATCCAAGTATTGGCCTGAGCCAATCGTCGAGATAAATTATCTCCATTGAGTATAGATTCTGTTATTCGAATGGCATTTCTTCTCACCGAGGCGACGAGAGAAAGAGAGGGAGAGAGACTGAGAGAGAGAGAGAGAGAGAGAGAGAGAGAGAGAGAGAGAGAGAGAGCACTATAGCCGTGTTAAAATTATTGCATGGGGAAAAAACTGAGCAATAATTCCTAGCCACGTAAGAAAAATTACCCGAATGAATAACAATTTTTTTCCTCCACCACCAGGAATTATTGTCCATTATTATTTCCTCGTAATGTTTCTCATTATGCCGCGCCATCACGCGCTTATTTTTATCCACCTCATTATTCTGCCAACAGCGTGGATCACCCCGCAAAAAAATAATTGCGATACGTCCTGGTCATGGGGAATATATAACGTGAATGAACAGTGCTGTGATATGCACCAGCAGGAATTGTCATTTTTTTTCCATTCGAAGTGTTCCAAGCTGGCTGATGATCTTGGCCAATTTGATACATGGCTTTTAAAAAAAGCAAAAATTGGTCCTGGTGCTTCTGGGAGCTAGAGAAAATATCGGATTTATTTGCCCGTTAATTAAATCCCTTAATTAGCGTGTATTTATATCGATGCCCAAAGAATTTCGCGCAACGAAAGCCAAACGTTTAATTTCGAATAAAATTCGGACCATAATGAAATAATTGACGACGATAAATTGTCAAATCTACAATGGAGAGGATCGAATAAATAAATATAATGTATTGATTTTATACAGATACATTATATTTATTTATGTTTATTTGATATTAATAAATGTGAATTAATCATTATTTTTATATATGTACATATTTTATATTTATATTTATTTATATTTATATTTACATGTATATTATACAATATTATATTTTATCCCATATATGATATTAAATATAATATTGTAACAATCATTCAATTATAATCGATTGACAGCCGATGTCCAGGATGCACCTCTCGAAAACGTCTTTTGCGGTGAGCAAAGCCCTTCTGAACCAATTCACCAAAACTCAAAAAATCAAATAGATTTCTTTGGGATGTTAGTTTATCCTATGATCAAATGATTCAAAGTGAGTCTTGATTTTTTTCGACTAAAATGGGTGACCGGAAAAAATGTTCAGTTTATTAAATTTAACGTACACATCGAATAAAAATCCTTCATTCAAATACTCTTTGCGACGACTAGAAAAGCCCGAAAAATTTAGAAAAATCGATGCAGTAGTCCTTGAGATATTTTTCTCACTGACTTTGGAAACGTACTTTCGAGAAAAAAGCGTTTAAAGTTTTGAAGACGCTCCGAGCGTTCCGACGGGCCCCAACATAACAGCCTATAAATCTGTCAATTTTCACCCGATCACCTTAAAATTTTTAGGCAACATTTATAAGATGATATACTGTTAAAAAATAATGGTTTTGAAAATATTGATTTTTCGAATTTTAGAACTAAATATAACCCCTTAATGCAATAGCTCAACATGTTCAATGAGATAATTATTTACATTATTTACTGCAATATAATAAAACGTATCTAATAATTTTCTAAAAACCTCTACAACAAAAATAACAATTTTTCCCAAATTTAGACTCTTATACCATAAACTTGAGAGGAACCAAGGCCGAAAAATCAGCAACCAAAAAAAAATCTCATCGATGCTTGTGTCTACAAAAAAGGGCGCCAATATTTGGAAAGATCACAGATTCAGCTCGGAATGTCCCATATATCGCGCGTATTATTTTACCGGTGTGAGAACCGAGTGAACGAGGAAGCGCGCGGGAGGGAAGCGAATAAAAAAGAGGTTCTTTATTAAAATACCCGCGGCAGAACACCCAACACACTATTACGGAAGTCCGACTCACCGGTGAAATGTGCCGCGCGTGCTATACAGCCAGAAGCGCATACTATCAAGCTCACAAGAGCACCAGTCACGAGAACCTCGGCTTATTATTACATTCTACTTTATACTAAACACACATACACGCACGCACGTAAACTCGCTCCCATATATCCTCGTTATATGATGCATGAACTCTTTGCAAAAAAGCGCGTTATGTGTACGGTTTGGCATATCATTAAAGTGCGCACACGTGTGTTCGGGAATACAGAGATATACGAGAGAGCTGTTGATCGAGCCTCCTGGCCAGTCGGCGATCAGAATAAATCAAAGCCTCGTACTTATTTATTCGAGGAAAATCGATACTTTCTCGTCATAGATACATTCACATATATGTGTGTGTGTGTGTGTGTGTGTGTGTGTGTGTGTGTGTGTGTGTGTGTGTGTGTGTGTGTGTGTGTGTGTGTGTGTGTGTGTGTGTGTGTGTGTGTGTGTGTGTGTGTGTGTATATATTAGGGTGACTCGTTTCAAGGCAACTTTTTTTTTTGACCCATCGTGCCCGAAAACCTTTAGTTGGTACCCAAAAACGAACTTTCGTGAAAGGGGGGTGCTGTCAAATAATATTTAGAGGTCGCGAATCAAAATTGAAGGTTTCCCATTTGATTAACATTGAAAAAAATGTTTTTCTCATTATTAGTGTTACCATTCCGTGAATTTTGATATCGCGATATTTTCCAAGTGGGTTCTCATAGGAAATATGATACTCCACAATAAAGTTCATTGAGCCATGGCCGTAAATTCAACCGTTTCAGCGGCATCATTATTCCCAGTGAATATTGTGCAAAATATCTATTCAAACGGCTGTAACGCCTAAGCTATTAGATATATCGAAAAAAATTTAGATGAGAACTTTGTAGAGAAAGTAATTTTCTACAAAAAAGTCTTATAAGCCGAGCCCGAAAATTAAACACTTTCTCAGCTATAGGTGGATGAAGTGAAATAAATAGATATTTTTTTAAGCAAAAAAATCTATTTATTTTACTTCATCCACATATAGCTGAGAAAGAGTTGAATGTACAGGCTCGGCTTGTGAGACTTTTTTGTAGCAAATTACTTTCTCTACATAGTTCTCATTTGAATTTTTTTCGATATATCTAATAGCTTAGGCGTATATATATATATATATATATATATATATATATATATATATATAGCTTATATATATATATATATATATATATATATATATATATATATATATATATATATATATATATATATATATATATATATATATATATATATACATGTACATGTATATTTATATATATACATCGTGTCAGAAAGGTCGATGCCAAGCCTTAAGGGGGTGATAGGTCACCTCGTCAGGAACATATCTAACCTAGGTTACCTCCAAGGTCTAAGGATTTCGAGTTATGTTGGTAAGTATGATTTTTGGAAAATTTCCCAAAATGAAGTACTAACTCGTTCATAATGTTCAAACATAGAATAATTGGTAACTGAAAACTTATTTGCGTCTTAGCTTAATGTATATTCAATGGACAAATACCAATACAATCATCTGTATCCACACAACTAACTAAATGGGACGTGTTGAATAATTAAAAACTTGTCAAAACCAAATGCTATTTAAATCAAATAGCATTAACACAAGAGGTAAACGAGTTAGTACCTAATTTTGGGAAATATTTAAAAAATCATACCATGATAACTCGAAATCCTTAGACTTTGGACTAAGGTAACCTAGGCTAGATATGTTCCTTGCGAGGTGACCCATCACCCCTTTAATGCTTTGCATTGACGTTTCTAACACCCTGTGTATATATATATATATGTATATATACGTATATATTATAATACCGACGATATAAAAAATATATATACACAGACATTACCGACAAAAGTTAAGGAAACAAAATAATCACCAAAATTTTGACGTTATTTTCAAATTGCTCCATCTCCGCAAAAAAATATCTTAGGAGAACATTATTAAATGCATTTTGAAGCTTGACATCTCTAGTTATCGACCTTTGACTTCCAATGTTTCTTCGACCCGTTGTTACTAGTGAATCAAAAGAAAAATCGCGAAGGTTGAGTTTTCGAATTTTTTCATTTTCTTCAATAAATTTCGATATGAGATATCGATGTAGAAACTGGCGGTTGTTCTTCGAATTACAAAAGTTACGATATTTTCTAAAATAATCCCAATCATTATGTAAAGGAATGTTTCTTTTTTTTAAATTTATAGCATCCACAAAATGTATGCAA
>OY723391.1:43558286-43685786 GCA_963210295.1 Ophion ellenae
GTCCCTCAAGGTTTTCGGAATTTATAATTTCCGCCAAAAACGAAAATTGGAAATTTCGAAGCTTTTGAGCGACCACTAAATAGTAATTTGCCGGCTAGAGCTTTCGGGAGGTTAATTTAAAAATGATGAAGGGAATTCATGGGTGAGAGGAGGACGAAAAATAAAATCGATTTCTTAATGAAAATTAGTATCTTTGGGAGGCTTGAGCGACCTTTAAATATTTTTTTGACCGCTCGCAGTTTTCGCGACAATATATTTTTTTTTAAAAGATAATTCGATGGTGAGAATGAGGAAAAAAGTAGACCTCAAATTTGTGCCACCCTAATGTGTATGGACATGGTGGCCCGAAAAGTGACGTCCAAAACGAAAATCCAGATGACACGTATCGATATTGGTGTTGAAGTTTGCATCGTTGGAATGCAACGAAAATTTATTCTTCCAATTGTATTTCCTCATTTTCATTATTACACAACAATTTTTTTCGGCAAATTTAGATTGTGAAATGAAAATCCGTAAAAGTGTTTTAGTCATTTTTGTAGGCTAAATCTGACGGTGAAAATGTGAGAAGAAATAATTCATTGCATTCCAACGATGCAAACTGCAATTTCATTATCGATAACTATCCGAATCAACCTCATCTATGTCCTACGATGTTTTAGTTTAAAAGAATATTTTTCCTCTCTCTTGCGTCTGTACTTTTCTCGCGATTTTTTTAACTTGAGCAATGAATAAGTGGCCAACTAAACGCTCACATAAATACCTTAGATTTTTATCGAAAGGTCATAAAGTAGCTTTGAGAGGATCAGTCACTACAGTTCAGATGCTTAAAAAATACTTGTCTGAATGACTCTCAATTGCTTTTGAAAACTTTCACGAGAGACGTACATAAAGAAAAGAGAAAAAAATGAAAAACTGTGTTTCAGGGAAGCTCGAAAAAAAATTGAACGTTGCCGTTCTCTGAATAACCAATAAAGGAGAACACAAATGGGGTGATCTGTATAAGTCCCGATACCAATAACGTTGGAATTTGCATTGTTGAACCAAAACGATCTTTATTCATATGTTTTTCTTTATTTTTATTAATATCAAAAACCTATCGTTCTTTCAAATTGAAGTAGAAAATCTCTCATGAGAATACGTAAAAGCATTCCAGTGATTTGCATAGCCCAAATAGACCAGCGAGAAATTTTATCGATTGAAAAGAATTAATTTTATATGAGACATCTAGATTTTCATTTTAGACGTCACTTTTCGGACCACCCTGTATATAAATATATATATGTATATATATATATATATATATATATATATATATATATGTGTGTGTACATATATATATATATATATATATATATATATATATATATATATATATATATATATATATTTATTTTTGCGACCCGAAATGAACTTTCGAAAAAAAATCGAGAAAAATAAATAGCTTGGATTGGATGTGTAGCTTTTCTCTTTGCCGAGATGACATTAATTTTTTTCCAAGTGCACATCGCATCTCGACTACGATTTAACAATCGGCAGCGGCTGCAACTTTTTCGTGAAATAAAATAAAAACAAAAAAATACCGCTCGAGCAATTGCATCGCAATTCATTCCACGAGGTGTGCAATGAAAAGGAAAAAAAAGCGAGTCGACTAGAGAGTGTCTTAATTGGTAGTTTGTATTTGTCAAAAGTGCCATTCGAAGAATCAATTTTCTTTCTTTTTACGTGACACACTCCACACCGCAAGTACTCGGTACACAAAAAAAAGGGAAATGGGCACTTTAATAACCATTGCGTTAAAAGTACGCCCCATTGCGTATAAAGTTTGTATATTAAAAGTAATATACAAACGAGATAACTTCGGCTGCAAAAATAATGTCACTGAGAACATTATCTAGGATCAGATCAATGTACAAGTTCGCGTGTTCATATATATATAATGTTCTCGGTGACATCATTTTTACAGTTGACAGTTATCTCGTGTGTACATTTTTCGTAGTATGTAGGAAAGGTAAAATTATAACCTTTTTTTTCTTTGCACTTGTATGGAGAGCCTGAAATGAATTCGTATATGTATATATATATATATATATATATATATATATATGCGTTAGCAAAATATGTCGAGAAGTTCTCGCAACAGCGCGACCGGTAACAATTATATTCAACGTCGTAAATAATGTTACAGTCCCGTTTATAAAATCGACACGACGGCAGTGCGTGGGTAACGGAAAAGAACACACGCGAGATAAGCAGTGCAAAACCAACTAGCGCAAAAACGTGGAGAAATATTCCTCCCTTATCAATTACAATCTTACAACATTGTATTTCTCGCTTTTTCCCTGCATACCTCTGCCGGATTCGTTAAAAGTTAAATGCAACGACACAATGTTTCCGCTTTTTTATGTAGAAAACAAATTTCACATTGGTTGACAAATATAGGTCAAAGTATTAGCCTGTATTGCAGCTCGATTAAGAACACATGCATACCACACTAGTGCGATTTGGGATTCTGCATTATCAAAGTACTACTTTTTTCGTATAAATAATCCAAAAGTAATCGATAACCAGTATTTTTTGGGGTAACAATGCTCCAGGAATCCAATGGTGATTGTCTCGAAAAATAGTATTTATATGGTGAAAATTCGTGAAAATCTGAACAAACATTTACAGAGAGTCGCGAACGAGACATTTTAGGTGGTGCAAATTTGCACCTGTGTGCTCACCACGGGCTGGTGACGTTTCGTCGGGATTCGTTGCATCGCGTAATGCAGCGGTAAGACGAAAAATAATCAAGATTCACGAGCGCGAGAGTGCGAAGAAAAAAGGTGCGTTAATTTTGGCGAGAAACAAAAGAGGAGAGTGCACGTGGAGCCGAAAGATACGGAAGGAGAGGTGCGCGATACACGGGTCCCTTTGGCTTACAATTAGATGTACCAACACACGCACATACGCGGGCGCAAACGAAGCGGCATAGAACACACACACACACACACACACACACACACACACACACACACACACACATATATATATATATATATGTATGTATGTATGTATGTGTATATATATATATATATATATATATATATATATATATATATATATATATATATATATATATATATATATATATATATGTATATATAGTAGAAATCTTTGGAGAAGCGATTATTGACCCGCTTTGCTGGCTTGGCTTGGTGTGAAGTTGCCGGCGTAGGAAGAGAAAGAGAGGAAGAGAGAGAGAGAGAGAGAGAGAAAGAGAGAGCGAGGAACGATGACGACAATGGAGCTCATTGGACATTTGAGAGCGCACCTACCTATACCTACCATCTACCCCTATCTCTCGCATATACATATATATATGTATATATATATATATATATATATATATATATATATATATATATATATATATATATATATATATATATATATAGATTCACACGCACATGACGTCTCAAACGCCCTCTTACCCTTCTTGTGCGGTACGATTATATGTATAGACGCTAAAGATGACTATTATAACTATGGAGCGTGTATGAGAAACGTTCAAACGGTTGCATTCATATATATATATATATATATATATATATATATATATATATATATATATATATATATATGTATATGTATGTATGTATATATAATATTATATATGGGGTATTTTAGCTCAACTCAGAGAACCATTTTCCTCACCATCGTTGATTATATATTTTCATGATGGAAAACCTCACTCCTCGTGTAAAAAAAACCCAATTTTGTTTATATTTGTTCACTCCCACTCCCTGCCATTCTGCGGCTGCTAAAAATCGAAAACTCCAGTCAGGTCGTTGTTTAAATGCTGAAAAAATGTATATCCATTTTAGACCTGCTTCGTGCGATTTTCACCAAATCTCAACTTGGGCTTCCGATATTTACTATCTTTTTTTGTGAAATTTCGACTTTCGGGATGTGTACCGTGAGCACCGCGAATCTTGACTGACTCTTTCGGAGTCGTAAATTCCGAACCGCATGCATACGACGACGCTTGCCGGGTACGTCACACTTTAAATTAATGAAGTGCAATCGTTTTCGTTGTAAATGAAATGGACACCGATATTGGAAAATATTGATTTTAATCTGAACAAATAAATAATACAGATCGGGTTTGACAATTTTAACGCGGATAATTACATACAAACTTAAGTTAAAGGTTAAATGAGATTTTCTGTTATATCGGTTGACGATTGGTTCGATTAGAGTTTGATACTTGATCGCTTAGATGGTTAGCGACGATTTGTCTGTTTGTTGAGCGACAACTGACTCTTCTTCTCGATGATCGACGTGTCGCGTCCACTGCTAGGAGTAGCTCATTAGGAAAATTGAAACCCCCTTAATTTCTATTGGGTGGAAACATTTGCAACTTCCTTGTGGGCGAGTCCTTTTGCGACCAATCACGAGAGAAGACTTTTACAAAACCGGAGGTAAGATGAAGATCTCAAAAACCCCAAAAAAAAGAGGGAAAATACCAGGCGGCAACATCTGCATGCAGTCGTTTTAAAATCCTTCTGTATTCCGAAATGTCACGAAACTGCAATTGACGGAAATTCTTTAATGGTGATGACGAAATGCGTACAAAAAATACTCGAGACATTTGGTTGCCAAATGCGCCTTTCCCGGGATCTTCCCGCCGTTGTGCTGGGCGAAAGCCCTTAAACCCTTTTTTTTATGGTAGTCAGGTCGAAGGAAAATCCGTCGACCGGATAGTGTGCGGAAGGGTTACGCTGGTAAAGTCGCATCTTAATAATATTATTTAATATACAAATATTTCTCGGATCGTTAATTAGACGTTGCGTGATGCGATACGCAACAGGATGATTATTCGACAGTTTGAATGTCAGAGAAGGACTTTGGTACTTCTTGCATTTTTAAGTTTTAAAGTCAGAGAAGTACTTTGGTGGATCTTGCATTTTTTTAAAAACTTTGGAAATGAAGTTTCAGACAGAATTCAATTCGGGTGGGATGTATATGTAAACCGAAAAAGTACTCTTCTCACTTCTAAACTGTCGAATAATCATGCCCAAAAGCGAAATATGACAAAAAAAATAATAATAAATATGGAAAGCACAAGTTGAGCATTGGTGAAAAATGCACAAAACAGATCTTTAGAATCAGATCAGAACAGAAAATTTAGACTCAATCGTATCTAAATTTTTTCAGAATCTAAAGAACGACCCGCGTGGACAATTATTTTTTCCAGCCGCAAAAGGGTGTGTCTTTTCGTTAGGAGTGAGGTTTTCCACTGTGGAAGTTTATAGTCAACGATGGTGAGGGAAATAGTTCTCTAAGTTGAGCTGGAATAGCCCATATATATATATATATATATATATATATATATATACAAGCTGCGTGTATGTGTAATGACAGCTTGTCTCTCGCTTTCTCTTTCTCACCCTCCCGCCCGTTCTCCATCCCTTTCGCTCACCATGTCTCGCGTTTTACGGCAACCCGCGTGAGTCTAAGATTTAATCCCTTAATCTATTCCCGTAATAAGGAATCCATAATGAGCCGAGAGCAGATACCGAGGCGCGCGGTAGTGAGTACTCTTCCAATGAGAGTGAGTGAGAGAGTGCGAGAGCGAGAGAGAGAGAGAGGGCGAATTTCCTGGCGTTAAGAAGATCGGTAGGTCTTTATGGAGAGCAGAGAGGACAGAGAGGGATGAAAGGTGCACAGCCCTCCCGTGCAGTTACGCGAATGGTGAGTTCTCGCGGGATCACGCGGGGGAGGGAGACATATACAAGGGCAGCGCGATCCGCGAAACTCTCTCTCTCTCTCTCTCTTTCTTCTTCTGACTTTCCCTCTCTTCCTCTTTCTTTCTCTCTCTTTATCTCTCGCACGAGAGAGACAGAGAGTATGAGCAGGTGAAGAGGGTGGCTCGAGAAAAGGATAGGAAGAGGGCGTGAAAGGAATAAGGCGGCGATGGAAGGAGGTTAATTAAGCCCTCCTAATATAACTTCTCGACAGCAGTAGCAGCAACTCCTGTGTGTGTGTGTGTGTGTGTGTGTGTGTGTGTGTGTGTGTGTGTGTGTGTGTGTGTGTGTGTGTGTGCGTGTGCGTGTGTGTGTGTGCTCACCGACACGACGAAGACGACGAGTTATCGAGTATTATTCTACGAATGTGTCGACCTCAAAGACAATGCCGTTTCGGCGTTGAATTTATTTGCCTGTCGACCCTGCGAGCTTGCAAAAGCACCACTACACAGAGCGCACCGCCGAGTCTCTCTTTCCGGGCTCGAGTACTTTTCCGAGCTCCGCCTCGATCGCACAAGCCAGACGAAACTTCTATCACAAAACGGCTTAATTAAGTGATATATAAAATATCTTCGGATATCATACGTGTGCGTGGAAGTGAGGGTTCCGAATATGTGTATGTCTATAGAATGCGTAAAGTCGCGATTTAATATAATGGCGAATTCGAGGTGTGCTTGGAAAAATTCGTCACCGAATGACACATTAACCTGGATGAGCCCGCGGCCCGAAAAACAGGTTGATATTTAATTTTTATTCCGATGAGAGTATTGCGATGACAAGGTTGGCATTTTGCACACAGTTGATGCATAGCCTTGCCTAGTTTGGGATTTTATTTCATTGGAAAATATCGATAAACAATGGAGTTATTATTAATTAAACAAAGTGCAAAGTGCATGGCTAGCCGGTGTAGGTAGCTCTGGTAAGTAGGCCATCTGAAACAAAAAAATGAATACTTTTAGAATAATAATGAAACTTGGCTATGACTGGATACTTCTCTGAAATTTGGAAATTTACTAAAATTACAGACTGTGAAAAAAAAACGTTCGTTTTTCAACGAAAAACAACTTTCATTATTTGTTATTAACCAATGGATAGACATGTAGAAAATGCGGTCGTACAATAGAAAGTTTTTTAAATTATGGTCCTTCCGAATTTGAAGTGAATCGGACGAATCCATTTTGAGACATACGACTTGCATCGTTCCATGAAACAGAGTGTCGAGAAAAACGCAAAACAAATCAGAGTAAATCCCAGTGGGAGATCTGACTCTTCGCAAAAGCCATCATAACCCGATGAACTTACCGAATTTTCACATTTTTTTGAAAGTCACGTTTCGTTTTCGAAAGAAAAGTTTCGTTTCGTTTCGTTTCGTTCTCGAAAGAAAAGTTTTTTGAAGAGCCTCGGCATAAAACCACGCAATAAAAAAATTGTATTTTTGAACTTGACACCTTTTTTGTCTAATATTGCGCAATGTCTTCGCCGGTGAGTTATTTCATGTTCGAGCTAGTCCATAGAAGTTGAATAGTGTCGCTGGTATACGATATCCATTAGCAAGAATTACCCACGAGACGCACGAACTGGACTTGGACTTGCCTCTTCTTTGGATTTCTTCCCGCTTGTCAAGATCCAGTGAGGTCCAGGCTTGTTTGGTGATCAAAAGAGTAGTCTTGACAGCCTGAGCCAAGGTTACTCTCCCGATGATCAAATAGATGCAGCCTCGGCGCTCGCACCAATTGAGGAGTGGCGAACAAAAAAAAAGATCTTCAAGTGGACCTCCCATCTGGGGCCAGCCCCGGTAGCCAGCAGTCGACGCGTTTCCCGAGGTTTCAACGTCCACAAATTCCATTTTCCAGGCAGCCCATAAGTGGAGGATACGATGATAAGCGGAGTGTCAGGGATAGAGGCGAGTGCTCGCGACACGAAGCGCGTACAAGCCCGCCGTTTGGTCATTAGGATCGTTGCGGTAGTTATGTACGGTAGCCTCGCGTTCACTACTTTGTACGGAACGAGAAAGATCCCCGCCTGGTGAAGAGCCGGCAAGCGTGAAGACTTCGCAGAAGCCATCAAACGACGAGACTCTGCACAGATCTGCACTAATGTACTAGCGCATAGACACACGTGCGCTAAATTATATTCGCAATTGCACACGAACGTTCGCGCACAAAAATGGTACCCTCGATTATTCGTAATTGAACATACGGGCCATCGTTGTCCCGATAAAAATCAGGTCAACCTCACGTGGATGACTCTCAATGTGTGGTGCAGAGGATAAAACTCATTTGGAACTCTGTACAGATAGCCACATCACGTTAATTGGTCTCTGTAAGGACAGTTGGACTCTGGAATGAAGATCCATATAGAGCCAAACGTGTAATTGAGGTAATGAAACCGTTTTACCGTGAAAATATTTTCTGCGACCAAAGTCACGTCATCGTTGAGAACCGTGGCTATTCTTGACATCGGAAAGCTCAGACAGCTGAAAAGCCATCCTATCGAGCATGGTGAGTTGAAGAAGAGTAACGTGGCCAATTACTTGGATTGGTGACCGCTCGAAGCGTGAAGAATGGTGACCCGAACAAGCTGACAGCACCATTTTCCAACGAGACACCTCAATGGAATGACCACTTGAAGATCTCATTACTTACAAATTCAACACGATTCTCCGATAAGGACCGGTTTTTTTTTGGAAGTTTTTAAAAAATTAGTCGATATTTGTGGAGGTGATTGAAAAATCCGCCTGTCAAGCGCCAAAGAGCTGTCAACGAGCTTCTTCGTCTACAAGCAGCTTGACGCATCAATGTGGCATCGTGCGAAATGAGGAATAAAGCTTTAACGTCATCGTTTCGCGGAAGGCTCTTATTAATCGTCGTTTCACCGCTGATTTCCACGGAACGAATGAGTCCTTGAGCGTGCAGTGAGTACTGCACGATCCGCCCGGGAGATGTGCGGCAATCAACAGAGATCATTAGCGAATGCCTGAACGGTAATGAGCGTGATTGTGGTTACATACGTAGGCCAACGAGCCAGTGAAGTCAGATTTATTCTCTAGCCGTACCCTCCCGTCCCCCTTAATAAAATAATATACGCTCGAATTCGTGTCTATTTGCAATGCCGTCTATATGCAAAAGCACCAGTTACAAGTAAAAGACCGTAACACGTACAGCGGGTGTCTTTTGGATTGTCTTGATGATGTCCCTTTCGTCGCCGAGTCCTGGCTTCGTGTCTGTCATACAGCTGACAGTACTTGCCCCTCGTTCCTCTTGATCCAGATCCGAAACATCAATTGGTCAGGTCCCAATTGTTCCTCATTCCTACGGGTTTTGAACACAGGTTGCACTTTTTTCGAACGAAAAGAAAATCGATCGTTGATTCGTATAGTCCATTTCTCTCGTCAAGTGTGCCATCGACAGCAAAACGATTATCCAAATTCATACGAGCTGATGGGCGCGTCCACGGTGGCTACGGGATAATCGATTGACGAGGCACTCGAACATCATCAGCTCGGTATTATTATGCCTGCATACCACGGTACATACAAGGATTCATGAACTAATAATGGAGTCGAGTGCAACACAGGTAATGTACAAAGTACATACCTGTATATTGACTGTCAGCGTGCAAAAGAGTGCCGGTTCTTCGATGTGCCAAATCCTCTGAGTCGCACCCTTTCGCCTGCTACCACTCGATGTCTTCATCATCGTGGGAGCTGCCAAAGTATGCTGGTATGCACGGCCCCCAACTTCATCACATTTCCTGGCTAGGAATTTGTGCGTCAGCATCATGTGTGTACACACACATTCACACATATATGTGGAGGGGTGCACAATACAGAGATGCCACATGGCTGAGCGTGTCGATCGCGCCTGTTGGAAGAGGAAAACTCTCAAGGGAAGATCACGACTCTCATACCAAAAGTGAGCATCAATCCCATCATGCTACGAGGGCTCAACATCTTCTCCGGATGCTAAAATCGCGTTAGACAATCTTTACATTTTCTCGCATGGAACTGTGAGGGACGAAGATGGAGAGCGAGAGAGAGAGAGAGAGAGAGAGAGGGAGAGAGGGAGAGAGAGATTTTGGAACCTGCCTTATCGAGCTACAAGTTAATTTCCATCTCTTTGATTTTTGACGACCTTCATGCCCCAGCAGAGACCTCTTATGTCTTCGCCACGTATCTTTTGCTTCCTTCGTCTTTTAGTCTTGGAACTCCTTCTCTTCTCTTTCGTCGCAGCCTAAAAATCTCTCCCTCTTCCTCTCTCTCTCTCTCTCTCTCTCTCTCTCTCTCTTTCTCTCTCTTTCCCCATCGTTTCGCAGCCAAAAGCTCAGGAGGGGAATGTCTGCACAGAAACTCCCGCGGCCGAGAGGCTGTCAGCTCGAGGGCAAAAGTCTTGCACCAGAATACCTCGGAGGAGAGATCTACGCGCGATGAGGATCAAGCGCTGGAGCGAAACATTTTGATGGTGAGGTAAGAAGTGCCGAGAAAGAAGGAGAACGACGGAGAGAAAGGCAGAGAGGGAGAGAGAGAGAGAGGGTGAGATGGAAAATTGGTGTTGAGCACTTTGCTAAATTTTACACCAGCATCATCAAGGTTATAGGCCATCTGATAAAGTCCCTCTAATAGCACCGGAGTCTTCGCTCCTTTGATGTTCTGCAGCTCGTCGGAGAGAGGGAAAGAGCGACGAAGAGCGTGAAAGGCAGGGACCGTGTAGATGAGTGTATTTAGCAGTATTATTTTGTAGGTACCTACAATACTCCCTGCTCTCCAAAATCCCTCCATCCTGGTCCAAAGAGCTCCCACAGCTGCGCCAAAAAATTCATAAACAATTTACGAAAAACGCCAGAAGTATTTAGTCATCGTGGAGTCATGGAGATCATTTAGTCCATGGAGAGCTTCTTTAATATCGATGCCAAAATTGTATGAAGAACAGTCTTCACACTATCACCATTCTCCTGTAGACAGCTTCATTCCTAGGAGTATATTCCTAGGGATTGTAGTTCATTGCTCAGTCCACCATTGTTGCTGGAACAAGCAACATCTGCAACCCGTCAGTCACTTGACCAACACTACAGTTCTAGTTTGTTTGGGTTAACCAGAAACAAGCTGTTTTTCCAAATGGCTCTTCGATCAGTTGAAAGTCTATCGGGTGAGAATGACAATCGGGATCGTATTATCGTCGTACATTGCCATTCGTGACGGCCCATCCGTAATATCCTCCTCCATCGATAATAATAATTCCTAATCTCTAATTGCTAATCACCTAGCCCTAACGGGTCCGCGAGCGCTGGTGATGGCTGCGCGAAAGGGCTCGGAGACTAGGGTCGAGGGAACACACACGTTTACAAATGTCCATATAAAATTTGTACGTACATGTGGGCTAAAATAGCGTGAGCCAGAGCGAGAAGGAGCCACGAAGAGGGACCCGAAGTGGAGGGCGACAGTGACACTCTTGGTAATTTCAGCGTCGTTTCCCAACTGGAGGGACATCGTGTGCTGGGCGCCACAGAGCGCGCTACCACGTCGCATACTATCGATCATTCGGCAGGCCTCATAATTAGCAATTAACTATATCCATTAGTCCCTGATATAATTACCACACGCTATATAACACCGAGACCATAACGTTCTCTCGACTATGCTGCCGCGCTATGTGTATAGTCCACGATGACGAGGACAAGCACGACTACTAACATCACCCGGCTGCTCTTCTTCCCCGCCTCTTCCTACTTTCCCTCTTCCTCTCTCTCTCTCTCTCTCTCTCTCTCTCTCTCTCTCTCTCTCTCTCTCTCTCTCGCTGTTTCCTATGGTTCTGCGTGAACGCCAATGTGGCCTCCCATCATTTCATCCGTTTGTGGCTGATTTTCCTGGCGGCATTAGTAGCTACATCAGGATAATTATGCGATCGATTATTTTTGGCGGGTAGGCGAAAGGGTTGAACACCATCGCGACTATGTGCGTGTGGAAAACCAGAGAGAGAGAGAGAGAGAGAGAGAGAGAGAGAGAGAGAGAGAGAGAGAGAGAGAGAGAGAGAGACTGCATTATACTCTAGGACTGAAGCTTCGTAAACGCAGATGACAATGATAATACGTCGTTGCCGCCATTCGCATCACCGCAATCTAAGCTTACCCAATCGCTTGTAAACCAACTGCTGTAGCCCTTCTCGACGTTCCTAAACTCGGCTGCACGCTTCGTCACGAAATTCTGTCTGACTACTCGCCGCTTTGCATAGGTGTTTTACACGTAGTATGTAGATCTCACCAACCAATAAAATTGGGGATCAAATCTTGATCGGTTGAAACGGAGAAGCAGAGCAGCTTTTGATTCGTGACCTTTGCTATCAGCGCCAATCACTTATACCGGATTTTCAACCGGCGACTTCAAAAGCAAGATCGACGTTTGAATTTCTGACACAAGTGAACACGCGCGGCCAGCACTTCGATGGGTGAACGCTTAGCCGCTTAATGGCTCGCGCGACGATTGGTAGTGTCTCTCAGGAAGTGGAGATAGTTTTGTTCCTATCTGGAGCAATGTTACGCAATTGTTGGAATTTATTTTTTGTCATCCTTTTGTCCATTTCTTCCAGCGAAACTCTCATAAAATGATGACAAGCGGAAAAACAGTTCATGAATGGATAAAACCAACGGTCACTTCCTAAAGACACTCGGCTACGAATAATAGCTCGTCAGCATGAATGCCTTACGAGCACCATCACAAGTACATAAATGCTTATCGAAAAACCGTCAATCAAAAAGAGAAAAACTATTTGAAAGAAATATTCCAACCGACTTTAAAAGATCATCAATTTGGCTGCACGTTACAGGTGTCATCAGCGATATATTGTTTCGTTGATTGCTTGGTGATCGATTTAGTTGACATGTTCCCGAGCGACGGATATCCCGAGAAAAGAACAAATGTAACAAATTACAAATACATATACAAATGTATATGTTTCCGAATGAGAGTGAAGGCCGCAAGTTGTGTATCCAGAACGTATCGTAACACGGTATTTAAGGGATATGATTATAGGACTGGCCGCAAATGGACACACGTAACGCACACGTGCCCGTCAGGGTGGGTTCGTGCGGTGAGAGTGACTCAAGCCTGCATCATAATGGGTGCGAGTAAATACGAAATATTGTTCGTGCGCGTGGGTATGGACACAATGATATCAAACATCGAATCCCAGTAGCCTAACTAATCTATATTATGTACGTGTATTTAGCCACATTGCGCGCGCGCACACATACGTAACAATGAACGCACGCGGTATTAGGTACATCATAACGTATGCCGGAATACACGAAGCTCACCTCGAAAACTTTTCCGTAATTATTATCGGCGGAATTGCCATAACCGTTGATTATGGCCATTACCAACTGTCGGTTAAATATAAGAAGGTTGGGCGCAACCCCTGAACACATATATCTCTATATGTGGGTGTAGGTGGTATATGTATGTAGATCGAAATTAGCGGTGCGGCTAGGAACGCGGCCTAGAACTATCTTGGATATAGCCCGCTGATTGCGGAATTAGAATTTATATGGATCCGTGCACGCGAGCCACTGAGCTCTTACCCCCCTCGCCGGCGCCCCCCAAGCGATAGCGTTTTACATTGAACGATCGCTATACAGGAGAATCGGCGCACCTCTTATTACATTCTTCGAGGAAGAACTTTGGCGCGCACACACCACAGCACTCACCCACGCAAACGTGTATGATACTTCGTCCAGCACTTGCGCGCCTGGACTTATCGTTCTACCATATGTCATGTGTCAACTTGGCAACTTTACCGTGACATTGGAGACCGGCAATTGTTGAATATTTTAGCGTTTTGCTTGTTTCGATGTTCGTTACAAAAAGGGTTATCAGCTGTACGAGTGAGCTTGCGTTAAAGACACTGAGAACAGGCCTAACGCCATGTCTCCAATTTGACAATTGAAGGAAATCGTCATGCCGTTCGCAGCCCTGCTGGCAACTGGTTGGGTTTTTTTCAGTGGGGTAAAGATATACTTAAGATTGGGCTGGACACCAGGGAACGGTTGTATCC
Organism: Ophion ellenae; assembly: GCA_963210295.1. Lineage (NCBI taxonomy): Eukaryota > Metazoa > Arthropoda > Insecta > Hymenoptera > Ichneumonidae > Ophion > Ophion ellenae. Next base: position 43,572,121 of record OY723391.1, read on the forward strand.
ACTTGTCCAATGACTACGTTGAAGACATGGCGCTGGGCAGAGATTGTCTTCATTTGATGTGTTTGGGTACTTTTGGGTTGTCGATTCCTTCGTTCAGTGTCAATTCGTCCAGCTTGTCACATAATTCATTAAGAGAATCTTTCTTTCCAGGTGTACGTAGCTTATCTTCCAGCGCTCATGCACGGAAAAGCAGCGTTCGATTCACTTATGCATATGTATAAGAGAGCGCGAGAGAGAGAGATTCGAGGTCTACGGCACTCGAATTGATGAAATTTCCAACATTAATTGTATCACAATGGTAATTGAATCTGCGCGAAGCGCCGTTCTATTTGAACAATAGTTGGTTATATTATGCAGATTTCCGTCGTAGTCCATGCGACTCCGCTCGTTCCTTCCCTCATTCCCTGCCATCTACGCTTCCCTTTCTCTCAGTCGTGTTCCATGCCGTGCTTTCTGCACTTCTTCGCCCTTCTCGCACCCTTGCGCCAACGAGGTCGGGGCAAGAACGAAAACCGAAGAGAGAGAGAGAGAGAGAGAGAGAGAGAGAGAGAGAGAGAGAGGGAGGGAGAAAGAGAGAGAGTGAAGAGATATCAAGCAGAGAAGATCCGAGGCGGAAGCGAAGCCATGGCGGCGGAAGAGCTGGAAGGAAAGCCGAGAAGGAGCGAGAGCGACGCAACGTGGCAGAAGTAGCGGTGGTAGAAGCATCAGCCTCGCCTTGCTGTTTAAACACAGACGATATCAGAACTATCCGCCTCCCGAACTAAAACCGTACGCGGAACAGTTGCCAGGGTTAGGTGCTTCTCTCCTACAACGCAAGCTCTCCCCGCTATTATCATAATTGCGCTTAAAGTTCAGCCAAAGTAGCGGGAGTACGACTGACCTCCCGTAGCACCATTGTCGTTCTCTCTTGTCATTGTGTACAGACATACATGTACATATGCATGCGTATATACAGCTGACGTACGTGATAAATCTTAGCGTCGGCGCGGAGAAACAACATTGTTTCGACAACTTTGGGGATTGCGCATCCCACGGCAGCCAGTCATCTGACTTTCTCTTGCACCAGGCAACCTCACACCGCGACGATAAACTTCTCGCTGAATCTTGTCAAATCAAGACCAGCTTGTCATTTGAACAGAATACCAATGACTGCCACAGAGTATCAATGCACTTTATCGTGAACTGGATTTTTCACTGCTGAGCAATGGGAGGCTGCCAGTACTTGGTCTACGTAAGAGCAGATGCGTGATCCAGATTGGAAAGGGAGTTGGCGGCTAACATCAGTAGCTTGGGAAGTTCGTCCAACCAACTGGACTTCTAGAAATGGATGCTGGAAGTTTTCACTTGTGGCAGAACCAAGCCCCTGTCTTGGGGAGCTGGACGGAATTAAGAAAAGTTACAAAGAACATGCTGGCGAAAGTCTAGTGAACAGTAGGGTTTCTCATGTAGATTAGCGGCACGATGCTTAGGATGAGTCGGTTCTTGAATCTTAATATTTAAGGATTCTACGAGTAGAAACGTAGATGCGAGTCGGGAAACCGAGCAACTGTGAATGGTTTGGGTTATATCGTAGCTGACGAGAGATCCAGCGATCATCATCAACACACCGGTATAACGCGGACTAGAAGCGTATATCGCTTCCGCATGTTTCCAACCGCGCTAATCGTCCCGCGCTGGGACTATCAGAGGAAGCCCCGCACTTTGCGGGAGCCGCCACGATAGGTATACCAGTGAAGGATATCGTGAGAAGAACGAGGATGGCGAGAGAGAACGGGGAGGACGTGATGTGCCGAGTAGAACAGGCATGCGGGTGTGTATAGGCAGTTGCGAGAGAGGCTCCACTGGTATTAGGGACGTGTTAGGGTTGTCGAGGGATCCCACCGGTGGAGACAACAAAAGGACCGCACGCATCGAGACGTACCACTGGACAACGTCACATTACGCTGAAATTGCTTTCGCTCTTCCACCCTCCGAGGCTCTTCTTAACCCCCTTCGACCATTCTATCAAATGTCTTCGTGCTTTTCCCATGCCAGCTATAAATTCATGTTTGCCGCTCGTTGGCGCAATCGACAGAGGCTTTAATTACAAAGCAAACGTAGATCAAGAAACAAACGAAGGATTACGGGCATTGAATGGCTGCTCGTTGATCAAAATCAGCGCATCCAAAGCCTGTCTCATTGCTTCGATTGCTCAGATTGGATTCTGGAAGCCGTAGTAGGAAAACCAAATGATTGATCTGGACAACATCTGCAGGCTGCAGAGTTTACCCCGTTGCAGTATGAATTGGGCAACGATTCCTCCGCTGTCTTTGGATCGATGCAAGGGGCTAGGATGCTCGCCAATTGGAAGAATAAAGCAGTCGCGCCTTCATTCGTCTCGCGGTAGTCTGTTCTCCGTTAATCAAGAATCCCTGACCAACCATGGCATACGGACAGGAGCAGAGTTTTGTCTGGTGTTCGCTATCTGGAGCCATCCGCCGAAGTATCCGAAATGGGCACGTGCATGCATGCACCGCGTGTGTAAGGCGGGCCTGACTGGAGACGCAGGGAGGCCAGATCGTAGTGTTTAATGCAGATTTCGGTCATTTTAGTCGCGTTTGACGTCCGTTCCCGGTATTACTCGAACTTGTGTTCGACTCCGGTGCCGTTGCACCCGTCGACGTACCTACTATAACGACGAGGGGAGGGCTAGAGAGCCACGGACTTTGCTACCGCGTGATCCGAGCTTGTGCTTGCTGGTGTGCTGCGCTCGCTCGTTGCTGAGCTCTGTTGCCTTCTCTCTCGTAGCTCTGCCAACGAACCAACCATCCAGCCAGCCTGCCTGCCTGCCACCACCTCATTTGAATTTCTAATTAGGAAACCTCCATGCAATTATTGGATTAATGTAAATTACGAGAGCTGGCTCGGTCTCCGCCACCGCCACCGCCGCCACCACCATCACCACCACCACAGCACAAGGGTGAAACTCGTTCCATCCTCTTGCTTGCCCCCCCCCCCCGTTGGCTCTTCTGTATCTCGTAGTGCCGACTGCTCCGCTGCCCTTCTAGGTTCCTATCTCTCTTTCTCTCAGGCTACATATCATCTTCTCTCCACTCGCTCATCCCCCACCTCGCCGCTCCACTCTCTTCTCTTTCACTCCTCACTTGCCCCTCTCCCCTACCAGCCCCCCCTCTCTCTCTCTCTCTCTTTGCAAGGGCTGGGGATAATTAAAATCCGTTGATTAATATGTAAATTTAATAAGATTACTGTTCTAGGAATGCCCGGTTCAGACATGAGTGCGAGCGAGATGGAGGGCGAGTTTTGGTGGGCTGGGTGGGTGTTCCGATTGTTAGAACACCCTCGACCCGCTTATTCTACCTCTGTCTTTCTCGCCGTTGTAAAGGCATACTGCAACCTCACGCTTCTCTCTCGGCCTGGTCGATATATAGACACCCTCATATATGCACAGTGAGCAGGAGGTCTCATGTAAGAACAGGTGCAATCGTTAACCATGCAGGCAAACCTTCCTCCTCAACATCTCCCCTCATCCTCTTCCTCCCTCTTCCTCCCTCTCTCTTGGTCTCTCTCTCTCTCTCCCTCCCCCCCTCTCTTCGCCACTCTCGGACTACTTTGCCAGGGGGATGGTTTCGGTAATGCCGGAAGTTCTCGATTGCTTCGACCCTAGCGTTTAACGCTATAATGCAGATGATACCAGGCACTCTCGCCACTGATTTCATTGTTTGTTGTCACGCGCGTTTCAAGTAAGAACACACACAGACACCCGCTCGGTCTACCGACTCACCGGTGTATCAGGTGAGTCTGATGGATTGCCGGAAATCCTCAATGACAGCGACCGAAAAAACTTGCATGAGCACACACACATACGGTGGGCACAATGATTCCGTTTGGTCAAATGATCAGGCAACTGAATCGTGGCAGCTTGCCAATGCAATTTGGAACGTTTAGCCCGATGAACCTCAAGCGATGCATTTTTTCCTATCATTATTCCGGTACGAAACTATCGGATGGCTAGATATTTCCATTATTCCACGAATGTCCCTGTTGGAGCCTGGATCACCCACATATCTCAGGGCTCGTTTTTTTCGCTCACTAGATCCAAACAAATCCGGCAGAGTCTTTCCATCGAATCCTTGGGTGCATCTAGCCCAAAGTTGGGGTCCAAACGAGCCGGACAATCATGAGATCCGCACATTCCCAGCGTCAAGATCAGCCCCTCGTGTCGTCATGCCACAGCTCCCAAGCGAGAACGGACAACGATGACGGCCGTACACAAACGCCTCCAAGCCCTATAGACACACGCACATCCGGGCTTTTCTCTCCATTGCGCGAAAATGAATTTCGACAAAATCCGACAGTAAAACCGATGCGAGAATGTTACGAGCTTTTTTGTTCGGCTTTCCTTTTTTTTTTGCACGCGTGATTCTGCGTATGGTGCTATAGGTGCCTCTCGTTAGTGCGTATATAAAAATTGCAGTTCGCCCTTTCCGATCTGCACCTCTCCAACGATCTTCGCATCCGTGTGTTCGCTTGTGCAACAAAAAAAAGAAGAGAAAAAAAAACCCGCGGCAATGTAGATTCGGCATTGGGAATGGCACCGCGGCAGTATTCGCCATTGGACACAATGCGCCCGATTGGTCGGCTAGATTTTTACAACATTCGTCGGCCCCGGATTTTTTTCTGGCCCTTATTCTCCCTCGCTCTCATTGTCACCCTGGGCCTGTCTCTCTCGCTCGGTGTGCCACCCTTCGGATGCTGCATTGCACGCACACGAGCGATTTGGGAGAGGTCTCTGGTCCACCAGAAGGCTTGTATAATCGTTGACGCGTCACTCTCCCCTATCCTCCCTGCCTTTTCGCCCCTCTCTCTCTCTCTCTCCCTCCCCCTCTCTCCCTAACTTTGCACATATATGCACCGCGATTTGCATACACCGGCTAAAAGAGTATACTCGGGGAGAAAAGCGGGAATGGCGCAAGCTGATGTGTGCGACGGGCGCTCACGAGGATTGGGTGTGATTTTGCAAACCCTACACACATCTAGCACCCCCCCCCCCACCCCACCCCCCTCCACCGACTTTCACAGCCGTTCCTGTTTTTTTCGGCGTTTGTGAGTATTTTTTTTTGCAACCCTGCACATGAACGCACGTACACGTGAAATGCGGAGCAACGCAACGACACGGTGAAAAAACGCACAGACCGAGCAGACTATAATGCGACGGACAAAACCGGCCGGTGGACAATACCACCCTCGCCCTCTTTTTTCGACCATGGTCCCCGCCAAATAAGCCCTTTTTTCCATCCCTCCCGAGCCCTCTGCCGAACGAGATCGGCCCGGCCCTCTCGCCGTTGAACAAGTCCACCTTCTACCCCCACCGATGTACACACTGTATTCCGAGTTCGAGTCACGTATCATTTTCCAATTAACACGTTCAACGCTATTTTCAAAAGTTTTCTCTCAATCGCTCGACGCGCAGCTTGCCCTCGTTGCGATCGTTCCGAGCAAGAAATCGGTTACTTTTTTTTCAGTCGTTTCTTTGTTTCGTTGTCGATTTTGACCAATGGAGCACTTGTCTCCGCTCGGCCTTTTATCGGTGTTCTTCGTTGGTGATTTGTTGGTTATTTTCTGGTAGGAGGGAGGGAGGACGAAGAGAGAACGAGGAGCGGAAGGAAAACATAACTTTACTTCGTTATGTCCAGGTGGAATAATTTCGGATTATTCGACGGGCCATCCTCCCCCCTGACGTGGCAAATCGAATATCAGAACTCTCCGAATCCACCGGGTCCCTGCATTCTCCCGCTTGTTCGTGAAAAAAAAGAACGTTTTTCCGTGGGCGGAACGGCAGCAAGTGTACACACGAAGATACCGCGAGGGTTGCCACGGGGGAGAGATGGAAAGAGAGAGATACGATGGACACTCCAGGACTTCAGTGTTTTCTTGATAACTTAGTTATCACGAGGCTACGGATTTATCCGCAGGCTCGAGCTTTTCACGTCAGTCGAGCTGAATTTTTTTCATCCCTTTCTTCTGGTCACCTGTACTGACTTTTGTAGGCGAAAGCCGAACGGGAACGTTTGATTTTCTTTCTTTTCTTTTTTCAATCGCTATCGCAATCCCTTGACGAGACCGCCGGTGATTTTCCATCGCACATGCACAAATGCGAGGACTATAAAGTTGCGCAAGTTTATTTTTTATTTTTTTAATCTCGCTTTACTTACATGTATATGTTTGAAAAAAAAATTGTCAATCATCGAGAAAGCCTCGTGCAACTTTTTTTCGACCCGTTCCTCTCTTTTCGCGGAACTGCTTTCTCAAGGAATAAATTCCATACCGTAAAACGGGGTTAAATTGACATTCAGGGTAACTTTGACAGTTTTTGGGGCTACTTTGACCGAGCGCCAAAGTAGGGTAAAATACTTGTTTTCTATTGTCGCTCAAATTTGTTGTTGAAGTTTATTACAATGTTGCTCGAGTTGATTTTGATCTCGATGATAATTATAAGACTGATCAAGTGCCTATAATAGTACCCTATAATCGATACCTGATATTTTTATGTAAAATATTTTCTTAATAAAGATGACAATTTGATTGTAAAAAAATCGTTGTATTTAACTTAATTCAATGTATAATGTATGAAATATTATTTTTTTTTATCAACATGATGTCAAAGTAACCCTTAAGGGGTCTTCTCACTTTAAACACTAAAAACAGGTTATTGTCATGAATAAATTATGTATTTATGTAACGCAAACAAACTTTAAACGCGTTTTTCGCGAAACACCGTTTTTCGACGGCTTGCTGATAAAATCTTCGAAACTACTGAACCGACCCATGTCAAATTTTAACCACATATTCTTTACAACTATAGCTATAGTGCATATCGGGGAATTTCCTAAATTTTGAAATTTACTTTCTTTGCCAAAAACGGTGAAAAAAAAGGTTTTGTTTGATTTTTTTACGAAAAATATCCGTTATTTTTTTGTTGCATATATGAAAAATCGTATGATATGTGCTATAGCCATTGAATCTAAATTCACTATACTGAAATTAGTGAATCTCTTAATTCGCTAAACTAAATCTAAAACCATTTGATATTTTTTAAATGAATCAAAGAAGTGTGCGGCCGTGTAGGGGACAAGAGATCGTTAAGGATTCGGCTTCGGTCCGGCCAATTTTTTTCTTTTGTTTGATATTTTTGTTTCGGATGATCCATCTCCGAGATTTCATCAACAGCGCAGAACCACAATTTTTTTAGGACTTTTTTTAAACTACCATTTCCGTCTATAAATAATGACTTGAATAAATTAAATTTAAAAAAAATGTATTTCGAAAGTGTGTTTATTAAGTGTAACAACTTTTATATCAATATCTATAATATAAACCTATCGAAAAAATTCACGAATAAAATGCATTTCAATGCCTCATCAAAGAAACCCGAGAAAGTAAGTCGAGGTTACTACGAATTAAAAAAAAATCTCACACATTGGATAGCCAAAGGACACATTTTTCTATTAAAGCAAAAAAGTTGGAATTCAGAATGTTAAAAAACATTACCTACAAAAACGTCCAAAACCTGTTAAAAGTAACCCCATTTTACGGTAGTTAAAAAATGTTTTCAATTCCATTTTTCAAATTGTTCTCGCGATGAAAATAATGCATTTCTTCAATTTTTTGTATCATTGTTGCTGATATATCAAAAATAATATTTTTGTAGTTGAACATTTTGTTACTGTAATTTGAAAAATGATTTTTTTTCTTTTTTACTAATTGTTTTGTTCAATTCTTTTTTTTTACGAATAAAATGTTTACACCGTGTTTGTGAATCGTGCTTGATGAAACTCCCGATCTGTAATCCCGTGCAAGACGAAAGAAAAGCTTCGGGAAAGCGCCGGAGCACGGTACGCGATGAGCGAGCGGGGATGAGAGGGAGGCGCGAGGGGATATCACTGACAAACTCGATAAAAACAGTGCGTGCTTTCCCGTATTTCGCAAATGAACATTGCCATTTTATTCGGGAGGACGAAGCGGTGGGGTGGCGCACATTGGCGTCGAGTTTATTCGCGAGACGAGATGACGGGCGGGTGCACAGGATGCAAAGAGTGCCGGGGTTGAATTTTCGGGCACACCAGCGCCCGACGATGATAACTATTATGGATATTCCATATCATGTCTGTATATTAACAGTAACGATTTGTCATCTCTCCACGTCCCTTGTTCTCTCTTTCTCTTTGTTTATGAATACAACAAAAGAAGAAATACTATCGAGCCTCGTCGCTCGTGAACAAACTATATCGAAAAATAATTCTACATTAATGAATATATATATATATATATATATATATATATATATATATATATATATATATATATATATATATATATATATATATATATATATATATATATATATATATGAATTGTCTTTCATTTTTATAAACAAAAAAAACGAGATTACTTTCCCAACGACCTACATCTGTATATACACACACATACTCTCATATATATATATATATATACTCAGGGTGCCCCTCTTATCTCTGCCACCCGAAATAACTGGGTAATTATCTGGGTGGAGGCGCTGACGCACCGTGAAGGTCACCTCCACTTTTTTAAATGGAATGGTACATTTTTCTTTAAAACATCTTGTGGAGCACCTCAAGCCGCATAAAAAACATCAGGGGGTCGAAGTCGTTCAAGGTCATTCAAGGTCAGTATCAATTATACAAATCTAGATATCTCGGATCACTGCCAAATATTTGGTAGTCTTCCGAGATATTTAGATTTGTATTTCATTTCAAGAGGTGACATTGAATGACCTTGATTGACTTTCATCCCCTAATGTTTTTTATGCGGCTTGTGGTGCTCCTCAAGATGGTTGAAAAAAATGTACCATTCCGTTTAAGAAAGTGGAGGTGACTTTCACTGTGCGTCAGCGCCCCACCGAAATAAAAAGAAATTGGTCGCATTTGATGGCCCCCGTCATACCGTACAACTTTGGTCTGGATCATTTTTTTGTGACGTCGACAATTACCGAGTTATTTCGGGTGGCAGACATCTTATGTCAGGGTGTCCCTCTTAGAGACACCCTGTATATAAATATATATATAAACATATATGGGTTTTCCGCAAAGTAATTTTTTTTTCCGTGAAATTGAACGACTATTTTCTTCTAATATATAAATATTTTATCGTATTATATATTGACCATGTTTGTCCAATACCTTTTCCCATCTTTCTGGTAGTGGCACGATTCCACGCTCATAAAACTTCTGAACTTCGCTTACAAAAAACTGATCCACGTGATTTTAGACATCCTCAACGGGAGTAAATATTTTACCGTACCAAAAATGTTGTAACGACCGGGACAAGTAATAATCCGAGGGTGCCAGCCCTGGCGAATCTGGTGGATGTGCTAGCGCATCCCATCCAAGCTGCAACAGCTTCTGACGAGTTACCAAATTCGTGTAAGGTCTAGTACTATCATGGTGGAACACTACACCTTTTCTGCTGACCGATTCTGGCCTTTTTGGTTGATGCAATCACTCAACAAAGTCACAAAAAACAATTCCCTTAAAATCGTACCAAACAGAGAGCGTTACTTTTTTTGAAAATTAATATTTGCGAACATGTTTTAGCTCTGGCGATCTGTCAACACATCATCTCCATACACATCACATAATTTTTTTCGTGCTTGAACAGCATTCTTACCATTTTTGTAATGAAAAAAGCAAAATATGCCGAAAATGCTGCATTTGATCTTCTATATTTGATAGGACACAAAAAAAAACAATTGCACAGAATCAAACTTATTTTTCACTAATGAGCCTTGAACTGTCAGCTGTCGGAATATATAACGACAATACGGTTTAAAATACAGTTGGCTGATTATAAATACAACGACTGCTTCTGTTGGAAAAAAAAATTACTTTCCGAACAACCCATATATATGCCTGAGTATGTGTGTAATATGTCATCGAATGAATCGCATACTGACATCATTATGGAAATAATTATATTTTCCATGAATAATATATAACTTCATTACTTTTTCGCGTCGTGTATATTATTATTGATTTATTCAGCACCTCCAATAGTTTGTCATCCCTCCGTCCCTTCTCTCTCTCGCTCGCCCTTTATTCTTTTTATGTTCGGAACAAAAAATGCTAATGAATTCCGTCGTTCCTGAATAAATTACATGCAAAATTATGTCTGCAAAAGTGAGTCATATATATAAATATATACAAACACTAGTTGATGCGCGGTCGGGCTTCGGCACCAGCGGTACTTCGAGTTAAGGGGCTATACCAGTGTGAACGCTGAAAATTTGGGTGATTTTCGGGATTTTTTTGGAAGAAAAGTACTCAATTAAATGTTTCCGAAAATTAAGAATATATTTGGCTATATTTAACCTATATTACATAATTATTTCATAGAAAAATATTCAGACCTAGGCGACTTACGCGCTGCCTTTGGAGCCGCCAAAAAAAAGTTCGGGTATATTACGATATCTGTGGCCCCAAGTTTTGGCCATGCAGTCTTTATATTTGGCCCAAAATAAGACTTTTTTCAAGAATACAAAAAATCGAAATTCGGCTTTTGAGGGGGTGAAACAGAGGTTTTAAATTTTTAATGAGGCGGAGCATTTGGGGATATTACGGTATCTGTGGCCCCTAATTCTGACCACGCAGCCATCATATGTGACCCAAAATAAGACTTTTTTGAGGAGTGGTAAAAATCTAAATTCGATCCTTAAGGGGTTGATACAGGGGTTTTAAAGTTTGTATGGGACATCATATTTTTTTTGACAGATTTGCTTGAAACTTGGTGTAAATACTCTACAATACAAATAATTGAACACGTATTTCTGCATTTCCTAAAAGTGGACCCTTAAGAGAGTGAAACGGGAGGGTAAAAGTTTGTATGAGACAACATATTTTTTGTCAGATTTACTTGAAACTTGGCATAAATACACTAAAATACAAATAATTAAACACGTATTTCAACAATTTATGAAGTTTAACCTTTAAGGGGGTTAAACGGGAGTGTTAACGTTGATAAGAGAAAACATATTTTTTTACCAGATTTACTTGAAACTTACTAAATTGATTTGATATAGAACACTAGATGTTTTTCTCTGTGTTTGGTGCGTGTAGACAGTCAAGTAGTACTTTTTTAGCCCCTTAACTGTGTTTGTTTCAGTTGGCATAAATATACCAAACAAATACATGTCTAATTATTTGTATTGGAGTGTATTTATACCGAGTTTTGATCAAATCTGACCAAAAAATATGTTGTCTCATATAAACTTTGAAACCTCCGTTTCACCCCCTTAAGGGTCGAATTTCGATTTTTACCACTCTTGAAAAAAGTCTTATTTTGGGTCAAATATGAAGACTGCGTGGTCAGAATTAGGGGCCACAGATATCGTAATACTGCCAAAAGTTCCTCCACTGCCGACATGATTCCGGCCGATTGAGTAGCTGAAACCGAAAAAGGAAAAAATGTCGTTAAACTGGAAGGTATTTCCTGTACAATGACGTTGGATTTTCGAAAAATATAAAAATCTAACAAAATCGCGTAGTTATGAAAAAAAGTATGTTTTCATGCCTATAAAATGATCGTTTTTTTCAATGCCAAATCGTCTATTTTCATCCAATCGAAAATATCCTACGTCATTGCAGAGTAAACATATTCAAGATTACTCAGTTCATATTTCAAGTCAATCGTATTGTCAATTGTCAAGTCAATTGCGTTTTGAGTTACAATATCAGCAAATTTGAAAAATCTCATTACGAGAAAAACGCGTTTAAAGATTTAACTATCGATTTTTGCAAGATAAAATGATATTGATATAAATTATATAAATTATAATGATATTCTTGAAGTATAAGCTATCGAAAAAGCAAAAAAAAATCGATTTTTTTTAGTGCCACACTGGTATAGCCCCTTAAGCAGCGTTGTGCACGTCCGATACTCGGAGCGGTAACCGCTTAGTGGTGCACCGGCTGGCGCATCAACCAGTCAGCGGAAGACCAATAGGGTAAGCTGGGGTCAATTGGAACGATTTTGAGAAAATCGGTTAGTGTAATTTCATTTTATACCCTATCTGTTTGGTAATGGGCTTTAATTATAGTTAGATTATCTGGCTATATAATAGGATTATTGATTTGGCTTCTTATATGCGCTTAACTTAGGTAGAAGCTATTTAGAAACCTTCGGAAAACGTTACATTTGACCCTGCGTCAAGGTCAATCAATCACAAGAAATATGTGTTTTCAGCTAATTGAACTAATGTTTTTACTAAACCCAGGTACTGTTAATGATGTGTATGGAGTGATAAAGTATGTTTGTTGTGAATAAAATATACTTTTTATCAAAACATTCAGTTTTATTGCTTTTCATTCCAGTTTGAGTATCACTGAAGGTATATTAGGATTCTTCAATATCATTTTACTTTTTGGATGATCTTTTTGCATTCAAAAAATAAAACAAGATTTGGAAAAGTTGCTTGCGTATGAATGTTTGTTCGTGGTCAATAGAAACGCGTTTCAATTGACCCCGAACCGTTCATTTAATGAGCCCCTGAATTATTATGAATTTTTAAAGGCGGGCGCCCCTGATTGGCCCGCTTTTGAAAATTAATAATAATTCAGGGGTTGATCTGAGACCCACACATACTTATATCAATCGACTCAGAATTTCACCTCCAGCCCCTCATTTCAGCCAACGCATTCAGTCCTGGGCCACTCTGTATTTGTATTAATATATAGTATGAACATATGACGGAAAAAGTATACGGCAATGTAAATGGATTCGAACGAATTTATCTTCCATATGAATTATAATCAAATCTCTCTTTTTTTCGTACCGCATCTCACTGAGGCCACAAGTCGATTCGGGAAGAGAAACATATAAATCCAAAATCGTATATGTAAAAATGTTATCAAACGATATGCTCCACCGAGTGGACATCATCGACGTACACATTTATCCGCATTCCAAGATATTTCAATGTTCTTGTTTAATCAACTTTACACGGAGAGCCATGAACGATACATAAGGGAGGACACCACTATGACTATGGAAAAGGTCGTTTTGTCCATATTTATTTCGTGTGCTAGATTATTCATGCGGGATTTGGATGGAAGGTATGTTATTAATCATATATTGAACTTATTCCGTGTAAATTTTTATTTGGAAGTATTGAAAATTAACTACGTTATTGAGGTATAATAGAGCCTCTGTATAAAAAATGTGGTCCGACAGCCGAATCGATCACATGGTTATACGATATACAATGGTTAGTCTAAAAAATAAAGAGGTTTTTTCAAAAAATAATCTGTATAAATGTAGTTAACGTCGGACGCAGCCGTGTTTCGAAGAAAAAAAATTCACGAATTAGCGAGTGTTAAAAAAAAGTCAAATTTGGGGGAAATTTCTACTTATTGTAGGAGGCTTAAAAAATACTAGCAAAAAAAGGGCTGCGAGCAACGATAGATGTTGCATTTACGGAAATTTTGGTTTTATAGTTAAAATCGCAAATCGGACAATTATAGTGAGAGTTATAATACCGGTCAGATCGAGAAAAGTCGTTGCGCGAAAAACGCGATTGAAAGGTTTAGTAATAGACACGTAAATCCTTGCTTCACCTGCTCTTACTAAATCATCTGTAACTTGATCAATTTTCAATATTTTAACTTGAAAATGTTTTCACTTGTCACATTTTCATAAAAATATTTTCACATATCACATTTTCATCAAAATGTTTTCATATATCACATTTTCATGAAAATATTTTCACATATCACATTTTCATCAAAATATTTTCACATATCACATTTTCATGAAAATATTTTCACATATCACATTTTCATCAAAACATTTTCACATATCACATTTTCATAAAAATATTTTCACTTATCACATTTTCATAAAAATATTTTCACATATCACATTTTCATGAAAATATTTTCACATATCACATTTTCATGAAAATATTTTCACATATCACATTTTCATGAAAATATTTTCACATATCACATTTTTATGAAAATATTTTCACACATCACATTTTCATGAAAATATTTTCACATATCACATTTTCATGCAAATATTTTCACATATCACATTTTCATGAAAATATTTACACATATCACATTTTCATGAAAATATTTACACATATCACATTTTCATGAAAATATTTACACACATCACATTTTCATGAAAATATTTACACACATCACATTTTCATGAAAATATTTTCACATATCACATTTTCATGAGAATATTTTCACATATCACATTTTCACTTTAAGAAAATGCAAAAAAAATCGATTTTTCTCACCCGTCACAGTGATGTCTCGCCATAACGCAAAGTACGTAAAATCCAGATGAATGCGAGGAAAGGAATTTCCCAAAACACCTATAAATGAGTATTAACTAAACAAATGTTTTTTTCTCCCCCTTTTTCTCTCTCTTGGACTGGTCGTGTTGAATAAATTTACTTTTCCACCCCTCCGCCACCCCCACCCCCGCCGTGTCTCTTCGGCACATCGCACCAACTCCTGTAGGGTCACCGGCAACGTCAACAAACGTCCCAGCGCGTGCAGGAGGCCTCGCGATGTACAACTTTTTCAGGCTACTCTCCGAGAGATGGGGCGGCAAGTGGAGAGGGGCGCGTGGGAGGGGGATGGGGTTGTTATAAACGGCATCAGGTACACGCACGCATCCTGTACGCACACATGCATATAGGGACTACATATTTACGCGGATGTGGCATATGCGTGTACGTGCGCACATACTCAATTATACGCGTATATAATTATATATATATACATACATATATATATATATATATATATATATATATATATATATATATATATATACACGAATGGCATTGCTGAACTCGTGCAGTAAAGTCCCGTAGAGTTATCACCCAACAAAATTCAACCACTCAGGAAATTAATTCACGGAATGGCGTTTAGTCGGGCAGACTAGCGGAAAAAACAAAACTAAAGTGAAAAAACAACGCAAAAAATCGTTATATCCCCCGACGCACACGCGCATTTTCCAACTTCAGCCGTTGTTGCTGCTTTATAACGGTAAAACTGTTTAGTGCCGGATGAGCATATATATATATATATATAATATTATATAAATACATTTATATATATATATTTATACACATATATATATATATATATATATATGTGTGTACATATATAACGATATTGTTTTTCATTATTACGAACTGTCCCATTTACAAAGACTTGCTCATATGGTAAATTATTATTCAAAAAGTGGGTACGCGGGTTCTTACTGTACAATTTTTGCATCCATGTGGATTTATGGATCGATAGATCTTTCGTGATTGTATTCATTCCTGGCAACGAATTTACGGTGAAATATAATGGCGGAATAGAAAATTGGAAAATAATTGAATGAGCAATTGGGCTAATTGTGGAATGAAATAGTATATTATATTACATGTGATATGACATAATATAATATAATACAATACAATACAATATAATACAATATAATATAATATAATATTATATTATAATATAAATATCGCAAAATAAGGCAGCACGGTCATTAATCCGGCCAAATCTTGTCCAGAACGTGAGAAAACAATCGTACGGCATTAATTTTGCAATCAAGCAACCGGAGGCACATTCAACGTGTTTGTTTCGCATATCGCATTATACGTACGTTGCTTAACGGAGAGCTACGTCGTACGAGAGTAAGCAGGCTAAAAAAGAATCTAATGTAATTTCGATATCGTTGACGATACCGCGTGGCCTCTCGACAGTCAGCCCCGCAGGCACGAATCTAATTACGATAATAACGAACTATGCAATACATGTGAGCAAATCTAATTACGATAATAATAATAAGCACCTACATAGCCTTGGGGTGTCTGATGATAGGGGAAAAATGATAACGCGACCCCCCCCTTTTTGCTACACGTCGTAATTTCAAAAACCACCGTCACTTTTTACTTCTCCTCCACCACTCTCTCGCCCCTTCCTTTGGCGTTTCCATTGTCGGCAGGGTATGAGGATATTCGAAACTTTCCGTGGACCTGGAGACGGAAGAATGGTAGAGCAGACGTACACCCATCCTAGTAATGGACTCGAAATGTTTATGCTCGACTTCTCTTTCTCTCTGCTTTTCACTCTACTGTCACCAAGTACGCATATGTATATATACAGCACAGTTTGACGTTTCGCAAAATTAAAATAAGGAATGAAAATAAATTAGAATGAACAATAAAATAATAAAATAAATAATAAACTAAGTAGGATGCGTTAGCGGTGTTGTGTGTGTGTGTGTGTGTGTGTGTGTATCTATATATATATATATACACACATAACACCGCTAACGCATCCTACTTAGTTTATTATTTATTTTATTATTTTATTGTTCATTCTAATTTATTTTCATTCCTTATTTTAATTTAAAAATTAAAAAAATTAAATTTAAATTAGAAGATAAATTAGAATGAACAATAAAATAATAAAATAAATTTTTAACTAAGTATATATATATATACTTAGTTAAAAATTTATTTTATTATTTTATTGTTCATTCTAATTTATTTTTATTCCTTATTTTAATTTTGCGAAACGTCAAAACGTCCAACCAAATAAAATATGTATATATCCACTTTACTATATTATATTTAATAATTTTCCGACAGAGAGAGAGAGAGAAAGAGGAAGATATGTGACAATGCACTGCTTCCAGGGCATTCCACGACGTAAATGTACCAATCCCAAACTCGAATAAAAATGGTATCAATAATCAACATAATAATACTAATCATAATAATAATGAAAATAATCATACTTATAATAATGATTATGAATGCCAATACTAATCATTGTAACAGTTCTCATAGTAGTGACAACAGTAATAACTGTTGTCATTGCAACGACTGTAAGCAGAGCAGTAATGGTAGGAATCGAGGAGCTGGAGAACAAAACCGAATTACTAGGTCCCAAAATATTTTGAATGAAATCCGGCTCTGAACACCTTAAAATTGGTTAAAAACTGCCTTATCAAGCAGAAACGGACTTGTCTATGGCTGGCTGGATGAATAATTAGTAACAGATGAGCACAGTGATGACGATGGTGATATTGAATGCGATTTTTATAAGCCTGTCATGGAAGAGTTTGTGTGGGATTATTAACTTGATAATAAAAAACAAATCTATATTCGATTCAACGGATCTGCTTTATTTCATAACCGGGGTTATCCGGAATTAAAATAAATACATGGTAATTATTGTTTTTATTGAATCAACGCCAGGTCCAAGCTGACATTTTGATAGAGCCTTCATATATTAAGGGGTCTTCTCATTTCAGACGCTAAAAAAGGCTATTGTCATCAATTTTTTGATAGGCTTATATTATAGATATTGATATAAAAGTTGTTACATTCAATAAATACACTTTCGAACGACGTAACATTTTTTAAATGTATTTATGTAACCCAAACAAACTTTAAACGCATTTTTCTCGAAACAACATTTTTCGACGGCTTGTTGATAAAATCTTTGAAACTACTGAACCGATCCTTATGAAATTTTAACCATCTATTCCTTACAACTATAGCTACAGCGCATATCGAGGATGTTTTTCAAATTTTGATATTTACTTTTTTTTGTTGCCAAAAACCGTGATAAAAAACGTTTTTTTCGAAAAATGCCGCCATTTTGTTATTTTTGCATATATAAAAAATCGTATGATATGCGCTATAGCCATTAACATACTGAATCTAAGACCGTTCGATTTTTTCCCGCATGATCCATCTCCGAGATTCCATCAACAGCGCAGACCTACAATTTTTTTAGGACATTTTTTAATTACCATTTTCGTTTATAAATAGTGACTTAAATGATTAAAAAAAATTATTTGATGTATTTCGAAAGTGTATTTCTTAAGTGTAACAACTTTTATATCAATATCTATAATATAAACCTAACAAAAAAATCATGAAAATAGCCTTTTTTAGCGTCTAAAGTGGGAAGAACCCTTAGCTTGAAAATTCTAACTCATCTCTATTTGGTTATTTTGGTTTTTAACCTCTCCCGTAAAAAAATAATTCATGGACAAGTCCGTTTCTGTACGCTAGCTTCTCAATTTGACCAATAGTAATATTGATAACAACAACAAAAATAACAATAATATTACTAGTATTAATATGAATAAATTGATAATAAAAATCGTAATATTAATCTGAATAAATTGATAATAAAAATCATGTTAATAATTGTCTAAATTGACGATGAAAATAACATGATTTTTTTTTTGCGCAAGACTGCGTTGAGGATGTCGACAATACCGTCAATATCGCGCACTATACATACCGCTGCATAAAATTTACGAGAAAAAGCACCCGTCAATGTCATGCTGAATACATCAATTGATGAGCCAATTACCGTTTTGTTTGATGAAAAATAATGAATCTCCTATGGTGGCGTGTACGTGTGGGTTTTTGCCTGTACCACGCGCGTATTTGGAACGAAGAGTGAGCTCACGTGTGCAAGCCTGTCGTTCGCTGACGTGTCACTGCAGATCTGTACAGTGCATTGTGAAAGAAAGGCGCATTCGCGTACCTTTGGGCCTGAAAATGAATTGTTTACGTAATTTTGTCAGTCAACTATTTTTCAATACTTCAGTAAACATAATGCTGTGTAGGGCCGAAATGGTAGGTTGGTAGTCCCGATGCCTCTTTAGGTTTGTTGCATAATTGCTGCATATATGAGTAATATTTGAGTACATATAAATACTACAGCAATACAACATTTTATTTTATTATAATACAGGAATAAAAAAATTTATTTTATCATTTTACTTTATCAGGTGGTGTATTTTATTACATCATATCATATAACATAATATTTTATTATGTTACTTTTTATTAATGGGTTTGCATAAGCGTATCGTCCAAGAAACAGGTTGATTTTCAATATTTTTTTTCTGATGAGAGTATTGGGATGCCGAGGTCGGGATTTTACACACAATTAATACATAGTCTTGTTAACTTTTGGTGTTTTTAATTAAAACATATTAATACTCAATGAAGTTGTTATTATTCAAACAAAGTGCCGCCGCTGCTGCGTGGCCAATCGGCATAGGTAATTTCGGCGACTACGGTAATCGGAATTGAAAGGGGATAAAATGTACTTTTATTAGAATAATAAAACTATCGTATGACCGGATACTTTATCCAAGTTTTGAAAATTACCAAAATAGCCGGCCTTAGAATGTAAAATGAAATTTCCGACCGAAAAAAAACGATTATTTATTTAAAAAATGGATGAACATTTTAAAAAAATCGTACGGTCATACGACAGAAAATGTTATGGACCATGCTCTCCCCAAATTCGACGTGAATCGAACGGATCAATTTTGAAATACGACTTAAGCTGTTTCACCAAACACAGTTTGGAGAACAACGAGAAAAAGGGCGATCTGACCCTGGAGAAAAATCGTCACAACTCGGTGAATTTTTCACAAAATCTTTGCCACGAATTAACGTTACGACGCCACACCATAAAACGATAGGCGCAATGAAAAATCATATTTTCGAAATGTTAAGCATACGCAGACCCCGTAAGGGTGGTAATCCTTTACGGGGTTACCCCCACTTGCGATTTTGAAAAAATCGATTTTTTTTAATTGCATTTTTTTGAAGTATAAGTATCTGAGAATATGTCCTGAAAATGTCAAGTCGATCCGAACAAAATTGACTGAGATATGAGCGTTGAAAGAGAAGAATCCGCGTTGAAAGAGCGTTGAAAGAGAAACTTTAAACGCGTTTTTCTCAAAATGGCATTTCTGAAGGCGGTGACCAAGATTACTCGAACACTAATGAACCGATCTTCTTGAAATTTTGCAGGCTTATTTAATACATAAAAATGTAGTCTTTAATCGTTCGATTTTTTTTTTCGAAAAAAAATGGCCGTTTTATAGCCAAAAAACGGCCGTTTTTTTTTCGTTAAAATCGAACCATTAACTTTGACTGTCCGCCATTTTGTGAAAAATGAATATTTTTTAAAATCCTTCGATTGAAGACTAGTTTATACTTATATTTGACTAAATCCATCCGCATTTTTTTCTTCAGATGATCCACTTCGCCGCAATGTTGGTCACCGCAAACCGTGTATATAAAAACATTATTTCATTGACGGCCATTTGCCACTAAGCAATGGAATATTTTTCAATAAAAAAATTACTGAAAGTTCTTCAAGATGTGTTCTTTAAGATGGTATATTGTTCGATTAAAAAAGTTTTGTAGTTTTCTTTAAAAAAATTCATGAAAAAGGCCTTTTTTGGCGCTACAAGTGGGGTTAACGCCTTAAGACGCCTGAAAACGAGTAATTTTTCATGCATTTTTTCAAAAGCGATAAAATAATCGCATCCTTTTAAAATTTTGACATTATCTATTACAACTTTTGAGTGTTAAATATTTTTTTCTTTTTCAAACAAAACAAAATGCCGCCGTTGCAAGGAATTCCTTCAGGCGTCTTTTGATAAACTGCTCATGTTATAGCTCAAAAAGTTATAGATCGATCTAAATTTTGGGAGGTTTCTCCATGTTGTACATTTTTGGAAGGATGTACCCATAAAAATATTTAAAAAGTATAAAATTAAAAATTAAGTAAGCTTCGCAATCAAATTTTCATATTTCATGCCATTTTCTCGACAATTTTTACCCCAAACAAGTAACCTGATTACGCGGTAATCTTAAAACTTTAGGTATATCCTTCAAATAATTTTATAGTGCGGAACCTCCCAAAATTTCAGCCAGATCTATCAATAATTTTTTGAGCAGTTTTTCAAAAGATGAGCAGTTTTTCAAAAGATGCCTATAATAATTCCTTACAACGCCGCCATTTTATTTAGTAAAAAAATTTTTTTTTTTTTTCAAAATTCGAAAGTTCTAATAAGATAACGTCAAAATTTGGAAATAAGGCGATTATTTTATCACCTTTGAAATAATTAATGAAAAATGACTCATTTTCGGGCGCCTGAAGGGATTTCCCCCCTTAAACTATTTCCCACCGTGTGAAGCAACGTCATACCGATAGTTTTCGATGAATAACAAAAAAGCATTTTTTCATATTTTCGTCGAATCACAACGAATGAAAAAGTTGGTCTGTTCGGGAACGAAAATAAAGGTCGGCCACGTGCGGGATGCGACAGGCTTCGATTACACCAAGGCCTCTTTGTCGGTGCAATTCGTTAGTTTTTCCGCCTCTCTTTTCCCCCATCACCCCAACGCGATTCATTATGAATCCTCATAACGCGACTCTCACGAGCATTATTAAAAAGCATTAGCGCTCTACGATTACGCAATGAAGCGACGTACCCACGCACATACGCGGTGCATACTCGCGTGGGTCTCATTTTGCAAAAAGTCCGTCTCGATCGGATGATTGGCCGCCATTGTTTTTAACGGCGTTTCGTACCCCCCCCCCCCCCACATCCACCCTCGTGAACGTGGGTGTACACAAATTGCGCGGCAACGTTGCTTTACCGGATAATAAATGGTATTGGAAAATTGCGAATCGAAGCTAATACCTGAAAAAATCCATCGGCCATTATTCAAGAGTGCACATCGCGGTGGCTTATGGCTCGAACAACAAGCATTTTTCGCGATAATAGGTGTTCATCTGTACGTAAGTATCGCAGCACGGCGAATTCATTAAGCCCTGCCGTTCGTATAATTAAGGAGGTCGGAGCGGTCCAGTTGAGTCAAATTAAGGTTTGTGAATGTTTCTCTCAGTGAACTTAAGGCCTTAGGCCACAGTAACGGGTTTTAAATTATGTGCGAATTTAACCATTTTTTTCGTATGAAAAAGTGATTTACTCGTAAAATTAATTACACATCTATTTAGTATGAATATCAAGCTGTTAGAAAAAAATATATTTTGTTTTCGATGTACAAGGCCGACTACTAATATTTTATTTTGTTATCTCTTTTTTTAGGCGCTCCGTGGCCTGACATTTAGCAACCACAATTTTTTATCTAAAACAAAAAACGAGAATTCTCGGTAATATACATTAGAATACCTAGAGAAGTACGTACGGAATTTAAAAAATATTGTTTTATTCAAAAGTTGTAGGTATTTGAACTTAAGAAATGAATTTTCAGTGACACATTTCGTTATAACTGCTCATAAAATGAAAAGTTTTCGATTAATCAGAAATTCCGTACGTACTTATCTGCGAAATGCAATTAGGAACATAACTTTTGAATTTGAAGTAAATCGAGTGAAAATTGTTGAAGTTGTTTGTCACGTCAATTGGAAAAAAGCAGTTTCAAGAAGTTTCGAGTAGTCGGCCATTTTGTACATCGAAAAAAATATATATATTTTTTCTAACAGCTTGATATTCATACTAAATAGATGTGTAATTAATTTTATGAGTGAAACACTTTTACATACGAAAGAAAATTGTTAAATCCGCACATAATTTTATACCCGTTACTGTGGCCTAAGCCCATAAAAAATGTACAAAGAGGTGTAGATTTATTCTGTAGATGCTACTTTTTCATAAAATATATAATTAAAGGGTAAAGTTATGCATTTTTGTATTTTTATTACGTAAATGAGAAAAACTTTTCCGCTACCACCAACTTGAAAAAGTATATCATTATCGATGAATATTATGAAACAACTGCGTCAGCGAATGTATTATAAAACGCAGAAGGAAATTGTGAGTCATTTATAGTTACGCCTATTTATATTTGTCACGAGATTATTTACTATTACTATTAATTAACATTAAGTGTTGCCAAAATATGGCAACTCCGCGGACATTGAGGTTGGTAGCAATGCTCTTCATTCGCCAGCCAAGATTCGTAATTTTTCATCAAGCCTTGACGGTTCAATATTGAATATACAGGGTGTCCCAGAACTGAATGCGTTCCCTGAAATGGGGGGTTCGGGGTAAAATTCTGAGTCGATTGATATAAGCATTCGTGGGTCTCACATGAACCTCTGAATTATTATGAATTTTTAGAGGCAAGCGCACCTGATTGGCCCGCCTTTAAAAATTCATAATAATTCAGGGGTTGATCTGAGACCCACACATGCTTATATCAATCGACTCAAAATTTCACCCCCAACCCCCCCCCCCCCCCCCATTTCAGGGAACGCATTCAGTTCTGGAACACCCTGTATATGGTTTACAATGGGCAAGACGAGGGATTTTTTGTCTAAATGTTGACAAAGGTTTACTTTGAGTTAATCCGTTGCTACAAATGGTCTATATTGGTGATAAATAGCCAAAACAGTACATCACCTGTAGCGTGAACGTCTTGCCCAGCTAACCGCACTCAAAATAACATACATCAAACGATTTTTTATCTCTCGTTTTCGCTGGAGAAAGAATTTAAACAAATTCTCAGGATAATCTGAACAATAACGTATATTTAAAAAAATAATCTTGGATCGTGGCTAACGCTCCAACCGCCTTACCTTCATTACAAAACGAAAAAAAATAGGAATAAAAAATAATTTTTAATAATGAAAATATAATAAATGAAAGGAGAAGCAATTTTTGACAAGTAACAAAAAGGTAGAAGAATTTTTACAAATGAAAAAATCATTAATAGTTGAAAAAAAATCTGAAAAATAAAAAATGAACGATAGAGCAGACATTTTAATGAGCAAACGAAAAAAAAATTACAACAGAAAAGAAGATCGTGGCGACAAACGTCGATCGTGCGGCAAATAAACTACGATAAAATCAATTATGTGTGCAATGAGGGGTAAACGCTTGAAAAGAAGAGAAAAAATTGGCACGAAAGAAGCTCGTTTGAATTAAGACACGTGAAACCGAATATTTTGAACGGATGCCTCGCGGAAGCTCTACTTTTGGAGTGCGTAATTGAGGGGCGAACAAAGGCACAGTGCATTTAATGACAAGGCTTGGGGTAGTTCCGCGATAATAGTCGAGGTAAAGTAATTCGTGGGTGAGACAACTGAGAGGAGAGAGATCGAAATAGTTCGTAAAGAAAGCATTCAAGTGCTCGACATCAAATTTATTGGGCTTGGGGCACAAAAACAGGTCGGTTTTTCGATATTTTTTTCTGATGAGCGTATTAGGATGACGAGATTGGGATTTTACATACAGTTAATACATAGTCTTGCCAAGTTTGGGTTTTTTCGCTGTTGAAAAATTTTGATAAACAATGAAGTTATTATTATCTAAACAAAGTGCCGCCGTTGCTGCATGGCCAGGCGGTGTAGGTGGTTCTGGCAACTAGGGCGATCTGAAATTGAAAAGAAGAAAATTTACTTTTAGTATCATAATAAAACTTTCGAATGACCGGCGACGTTTTTGAAATTTTGAAAATTACAAAAATTACAAACTGTAGAAAAAGGGTCGATTTTTGCCTAAAAAATCCCTTCTGATCATTACTTTCTAATAAATGGATAGACATAAGATAATCATCCGGTGATACGATAAAAAAATAAACAATGCTCTGTCCGAATTCTAAATAAATCGTACTAATAGATTTTGAGATAGGACTTACACCGTGTCAAAAAAGATTGTTCCGAGCGAAATGCGAAAGGAAGAAAAGTGAGTTGCAGCGGGCGGTTCGCCGTAGCGCAGTGGGCAACCTAACCCGTCACAAAAATCTTCATAACTCGGCCAATTTTTTAAATTTTTACCAGACACAAGTCAAGAGCCAGGCCATGAAACTATGCATAACAATCAATGGAAGACAATACAATGCAATACGATACATTGCAATACCATACCTTTTTACCAAATACAAACTAAAACTTTAGGCCCTAAAAGGATTAATTAAAAAAAATCACGTTTCAAAAATTGTAACCTTATGCCGACCCCTTAATATAAATGGAATATAATACCATACAATACAACGCAACAAAATACAATTTAATGGATTACAATACAATACAATACAATGCAATGAAACAAAACACAATACAATGCAATCCAATACAATACGATACAATGCAATGCCATACTTTTTTACCAAATATGGAACTGAGACTCTAATACAAATAAGAACCAAGACTACACAATACAATATGATACAATGCAATACCATACCTTTTACCACACCCAAACTAAGCCCAAATACAAACTATCATTGTATTTACCAAATAAGAACTAAGACAATACAATACAATACAATACAATGCAATGCAATACAATATAATACAATACAATACAATGCGATCCAATACAATACGATACAATGCAGTACCATACTTTTTTACCAAATATAAAACTGAGACTCTAATACAAATATGAACCAAGACTATACAATGCAATACAATACGATACAATGCAATACTATACCTTTTTACTACAACCAAACTAAGCCCAAATACAAACTAAGGTTGTATTTACCAAATAAGAACTCAAACAATACAATACAATACAATAAAATATAATGCAATCCAATACAACACAATACAATACAATACGATATCATGCAATACCATACCTTTCAACTAAAACCAAACCAAGACTCTAATACAAATAAGAACAGCGACAATACAATACAATACCATGCAATACAATACAATACAATGCAATACAATACAATACAATGCGATCCAAGACAATACGATATCTTTTTACCAAAACCAAACTAAGACTCTAAATGAAATAAGGTCGGAGACAATACAATACCATGCAATACAATACAGTACAAAGCAATGCAATACAGTACATTACAATGCAATGCAATGCAATACAATACAATATGATACGATACGATACAATGTAATACCATACCTTTTTACCAAAACCAAACTAAGACCAAATACAAATTAACACTCTGACATAAATAAGAACTAATAACAATACAAGATAATACAATTCAGTGCAATGCAATGCAATCCAATACAATACAACAATACACAATACAATATTTTTATTGTCGCCTATTATATATCATTACAACACCCAATCAATTCTGTATCAACACATGAAAATAAATTCATCAATATCGAATAACACAATCGTAAATAAATATAACGTCCTACAATATACAAACTTAAACAAACAAATAACAATTTCCACACAGTCTAAAATTACATATGCCTCTCTTTCCACGTACACAGCAGCCGAAATGCTTCGTCCCTCGACCACTGTGCATAGACCCGAACGGAACAGAGTCTGAAAACCAATCCGCCCGAGAAAGATAGCAAAGGCACCCGGTTGGCAGATACATACGTTAAAAAAATCGTAAAATAGGAAGAAAAAAAGCGTGAATATTGGGAAAAGGTGTTATACCTGTATTGCCACGGATACAGGTGGCCATATACATACACATATATATGAAGTTACTCACGGGAGTTCCTCTCGATGAGACAGCATACCTCTGCTCTCATACGGACGTCCTTCTCTCATCGGCTATACGGCTATCGGCACGTCGATATAGATTTTAATAAAGCCCGCGATGTAACGGCCGGGCCTTCTCTCTTTGTGCCGCACCGCCGTAGAGTTTTTTCCGGCAGAGCGCACAGATTTTTAAATATAGCGAAAAAGCCGGGCTCTTGGCGCGCGCGATAGGTTTGGAGGTGAATGGGAGCCGATGTGGCGCGAAAAACGGCGTGCAAACACACACCCACACCCATACGTGCTTTAATAGCTGTATACATAAGAGCGTATGATAGAGCGTCAAAGCTATCCCCGCAAAAGCTTCCGCTTGCCTCGCTGACCCACGAAAAAGTCTCGCCATCCGTGGAATCTTTTGTTTATAATTTTTTGATCATTATACCACCAGCGACCGACTAATAATTCTGTCGGCGGGTGCATTCAAAATTTATTGGTTGCCCCTTTCAGCGGTGCCTCGCGCAGAAGGGGTACAAAAAAAAAAGTCGGCGGGGGGGGGGGGTGACTGTGGACCCGTGCAACGAACGCGCTTTCCAATATTTTCCTTTTTTTCACCTCCGGCTTTTTTTTATTCCCGGTACGCCTCGTTTCTAGGCGTCGCCGCTCAAAGAAGAGCGGAAGGGGGGGGCGATACGGTGGGGAAGGGCAAAGAGACCCGCTCGCGATATTCGAGGCTTCGCACCGTATACAGATTTACAACGTGTGAGAAGCTGGGGGGGAATGGAAAAAATGAACGTTGACCGATCACGCCGATAGAGAGAGAGGGAGAGAGAGAGAGAGAGAGAGAGAGAGAGAGAGAGAGAGAGAGAGGGAGGGAGAGAGAGAGAGAGACAGAGAGAGAGTGAGAGAGAGAGAGTGAGCAAGTGAGCGCGAGAGGGGGGAGAGAGAAAGAGAGACAGGGAAATAATAAAAATAGATGAAACGAAAAACACTAATACACGTCCCGCCAAAGCACACGTATGCACCAATATCGTTCTCCTTTGTCGACAATGGGAATTGCTGTTAGCGTGTGTGGGTGAATGTATGTGTGTGTGTCGATGTGCAAACGGTGCGAAAAAGTCCGATATTTATCCAAATTACTGGTACGTAAAGTGAAAAGTGGACAAAGTCCAGGGCTCTGATTCTTTTTTCCTATGTCACTCTGCTTTACTTCTCTCTCTCTCTCTCTCTCTCTCTCTCTCTCTCTCTCTCTCTCTCTCTCTCTCTCTCTCTCTCTCCCTCCCCCCCCGCGATTTTCAGTCGCCGAGCATTTTCACCCGTGCTCATCGCTCTTAATACAATACATTAAAAAGTTTCGACCTCGCATGCGAGAGACGCATTGGAATTTTATAGGTGTGCAAGAACTTCATAAATATCGAGTAATGAGGATACACCTATAGAGTCGCGAAACATCGAACTATAAAAGCACGTGCTAGTCAGGAATGACCAACAATAATCGTAAGATAAATATATGATAATTAGTCACTCAGGATCCTATCACACATGTTCGATCAATAAAAGCCATAGCGGCACACTTTACATGAAGTATTCCACGTCAATCCGGTGGATTGGATCCCTGACCCCCGCCAATTCGATTTTTTCAAAATTTCATTCCATTGACTTTAAAAGACACTCTGATTTTTTTACATCATTCAAAACAACTCTTAGTGAAAAAAAATTTCTCGCTCAAGAGCTTCAAAATTTCCAATTCTCGCCAATTTTTTAAAATTCATCTCATTCATAAATTTGACGCTTTGTAAAGTTATCAAAACAATTAATCGTTTTTCTATAGAAACAGTTTTTTCAAAGTTACCTCACACTACTAACCCAAGAAATATAATCTTTGTTCTTATAAAATAATTCTTTAAAACTCTTGTCCGTAAACAACATTAAAGCTCCTCCGTTTTATCGGGTTAGAAGGGTGAGGTAAATTAGAACAATCCGTTTCTGAAGAAAAAAAGCATCAATTGTTTTGAAGCTTTGACAAAGTGTTAAATCTATGATTGAAAAGAGAAAAAACGCGACAATTGAAAATTTCGGAGCTCTTGAGCGACCACTAAATTTTTTGCGAGCTCAATTTAAAAATTATGGAGCGTAAAATTCATAGGTGAGAAGTCAACGAAAAAACAATCTTTTTTTAAAATGAAAACTTGCATTTTTGGGAGGCTTGAGCCACCTCTAAATTTTTTTCACCGCTTGCAGATTTCGCGACAATTTTTTTTTCTTTATAGAAGATAATTGGGTGGTGGGAAAAAGGAAAAAAAGAGCTCAAATTTGGGCCACCATAATATGCACACATCTGAAGAATAAGAATAAATAATCATCATCATCATGAGGATACACTTCGATTTTTCACTTCGTAGCGGTTCCTTCGCGTTATTTTTCGCAATTTCGATAATGATGCGCCGGTACAATTGAGCCAAGTTTATTTATTTTCTACGTGTTCATTTATTTCGACGTAACCGCGCCCCAAGCCGGATCGCCAACTTTGTCGCTGATTTGCTTGAATAGCAACGAATGAATATTAGTTTGGCCAATACCAACGATAGTTATCGGAAATACATTTTTTGTAATTAGTCGTGTCAAGGCGTGAAATTACTGACTTTTTAAAATTTAATTATTTTTCTACAAAGTAACAACGTCATTCTATCTATGTACTATGACAGCCTTCTGGTTGCATTTAAAAAAGAATACCAGTGCTGTTGGAAACGAAAGAAAAAGTTTAGAGTGACAAACATTATGACAGAAAAGGAGTAGCTCAAAAAGGGAATAATTTCTGGGTCGCCGATTTCAAAATACGCTCGTGTTCACAAATTCAAGAGAGAGGAAGAGGGGGGAGAGAGAGAGAGAGAGAGAGCCAAAATCGCCTTAAACGGGCTGCAAAACATTTCTACATATATGGCGGTATCACATTCGACTCAACCCCGTATGGAGTATTGCGGGTATTCAGCCAGGTCCTTCATATACCTTTATTTTCCACGTCACTGCCGTCTGCATAAAGATACGCGAACTGATGCGCTTATACTCCGACCAGGACGACTCGTTTTCGGACTTTGAAATATTTTCGAACCACCCACATTTTTTCCTCGAGCCGGGCAATTTCGAACTCGTCGCGTCCAACACGTTGCCCCGCGTGTGATCCGCAGTGTAAAATCTCATTGTAATTCGTGTGCAATGCACGCCCATTATACTCGTTGTCAGAAACACTCGCAGGCAGAATCGATTCACCCCTTAAATCGCTTCGCCCTTTGTCCCTTTTTTCTACCCTACTCTCGTCGGGCCCCAGACTCGTCGAGTGCTGTTTTTTTTTCCCACTTAAACGAACATGGGAGATCATTCGTATCTCCAATACGGTAATTATAAATAGAAGGATTCCAGGGCGGACATTAACTGGAGCGTTTGGTATACTTGAAATTGCCAAATGTACGTACTGGATGACGACGTTGAATGCAGCGTTGAAATGCAAACATTTGCTTTTGTCTCATCTTTTTCTCTTCGTTTTAATTTTTTTCGTATATTTTGTTGTTATGAAAGTATTGAGACGACCAGGTCGGGATTTTACACACAATTAATACGCAGTCTTATCAAGCTAGAAGTTTTTTTTATTAAAAAATATTGATAAAAAATGACGGTATTATTATTTAAGTAAAACGTCGCCTTTGCTGCATGACTAATCGGTGTAGGTGGTTCTGGCAACTAGGCTGATGTGAACTGAAAAATAAAGAATGTGCTTTTACTATAGTAATAAAACTTTTATATGACCGCGTACTATTTTGAAATTTTCAAAATTACGAAAATGCCAGGCTGCAGAAAATGAAGTTTACATTTCGACCAAAACAACAACTTCGTCAATTTTTTATCAACAAATGAATAAACATATATAAAATCCTCCGGTCGTACGATAGAAAATGTTATAAACTATGCTCTGTCCGAATTTGAATTGAATTGGACGAATAAATTTTGAGATACGCCTTAAACCCTTTCATGAACCAAAGTTTCGAGAGGAGCGAGAGAAAAAAGCGCACGTCGCAGTGGGCCGGTTTGAGCGTTTACAAAAATCATCACTTCTCCGTCGATTCTTGCAACTTTTACCAATTTTTTCCTTCAAATTGAAGTTAAGGGAACGTCACAGTGTAACGGGGTGAAAAATAGCTGGCTTTCGCGATTTTTTGTCGATGCTTAAAATACGCTAATTAGTCTCATTTTTTAATGTTAAATTAAAGCACTCATGAAGAACAGAAAATACATTTTTAAACGTTCATTTTTATTTTTTCGCATTTTTTTTAACGATTGAAAATGTCTTCGAAAATAAGGTGTCTTCACGGTGTACACGGTTGTGGCCGTAGACATTATATGATGCAAACTTTGTAAAAAGATTTTTAATGAGTATGCAAATCGCTATGTGGCTATGGAGGATTTAAAAAAAAATCAAAATCCACAAAATGGCGGCGGTTTGAATTAAACGTATCCAATCCAGCCTATTTTTTCGACAGTTTTTCGTTAACACAAAATATGAAGATTGAAAAAAAACTTCCATAGCAAGATAAAGAATGGCGTGAAGAATGTAGTGTCGATATTTGAGACGGATAGCTTTTTTTGGAAAACTCTTCCTTTGAGGGTATACACTGTTTTGAAAAACGACATTTTAAGGGGTTTCTCACTTTAGACGCTAAAGAGGCTATTTTCCTTTGGAAAGGAAAAAAGAATTTTTTGATAGGTTTATATTAGAGATATTGATACAAAAGTTATTGCACTTAAAAAATACACTTTCGAAATACTTTAAAAAAAAATTATTTATTCAAGTCACTATTTATAGATAAAAATGGTAGTTAAAAAACTGTTCTAAAAAATTGTAGGTCCGCGGTGTTAATGAAAGCTTGGAGATGGATCATCCGAAACAAAAAATCAAACGGTTTTAGATTCAGTATGTTAATGGCTATAGCGCATATCATACGATTTTTGATATATGCAAATACATCAAAATGACGGACATTTTACGTAAAAACAAAAAAAACGTGTTTTTTCACCGTTTTTGGCGAAAAAAAATAGTAAATATAACAATTTAAAAACATCCTTGATATACGCTATAGCTATAGTTGTATAGAATATGTGGTTGAAATTTCATAAGGATCAGGAGTTTCGAAGATTTTATCAACAAGCCGTTGAAAAACGTTGTTTCGAGAAAAACGCGTTCAAAGTGTGTTTTAAAAATACAAAAAAAATGTTTTAATGTATTTTGAAAGTATGTTTATTGAGTGTTTAACTTTTATATCAATATCTATAATAGAAACCTACCAAAACCTCATGAAAATAGCCTTTTTTATCGTCTAAAGTGAGAAGACCCCTTAAGAAAATCGCGTTAGTCCGCCTCAACCACAATAATTCGAATTTCGCCCAAGAATTAAACAGTATGTTTATACCCGTCTATACTATCGGACAATGCAACAACAAAAAAATCTATTTTTGAAAATTTTACACTGTGATGATCCCTCAAAACCCGGCGATAAAACTATAAAAAATAGTGATAGTAATAAAATAAAACGATAATACAATTTAAAAAATCACATTTTTCGAAATCTTTAAGGCAATAAAACTATAAAAAAATAGTGATAGTAATAAAATAAAACAATAAAAAAACGATAACACAAAAAAAACATCAAATTTTTCGAAATTAAAGCTTACCCCTGAGACTTATCGGCTCCGTGGAGCGCCGAGCTCGATAAAATATTGGCGAGCATGGGACAAAATTAGCGCTGCCAAATTCGACTTGTCCGGACGCTTATCGACGGGCCGTCGATAATGTTAGACAGTAATCGAGGAAGACTTCGCGAGTGTTTCATATAAATAGCTGATGGGCTGGCGATTCATGAACGTACATTGACTTGTATTTCCGGCGGAAGTTCTATCGGTGATCGCCTCGGCCTCCCTACCTGTCCAAAGCACCGCTACCCTACTTTGCCAGGTCCATTTTCCGGATATCTCCTCGTCGATACTGCAAGCCCACGGTGGGCTCGTTCGCCGTTTAGCATCAGGAGCCCTCCAAGCCCCGTGATGCCGATCGAGCAGACTCGAAGGGAGAAAGCGCGAGGGAGAGTGGACACACACCACCCTCCGGTTAAGCTCAGTCTCCGTACAGGGAAGGACGAACGGACCGAGAGGTTAATGGCGCATCGTTGCGTATTCCAGTCGTGTTTGTTGGCTCCGCAGTTGGCAATAAACTAAGATAAATGAATGGCGGCCGTGCGGTGTGTATGGGGCCCACTATTATTCCTTCGTCGGCCGTTGCTTACATTAACTAGCATTAAGGTCAGGAAACGAGATGGGCTGCTGGAGACGGGTGCTTTACATAGAGAGAGAGGGGGGCTAGAAACGCGTGTGCATCGTATAGTGATAAAGGGATACCATTTAGTCTTATATGCTCGGCTAGTTCTTTATTTGACTGGTCGCAACAAAAATGGCGCCCAATGGGGAGGAAAAGTCCTCGGGGAAGAATATTCCGAACGAAATACTTTCGATCTTATTTTAAGGGGGGATTGTCTTTTTTTTCGCAAAATTTACCGCTTTTTGGGAATTTTTTTGTGAAGAAAGTATACAACGGAAAACTTGTGAAACTTGGCATATAGTTTTATTGATCTGTTTACTAAATACAAAAAAACTTTTAAACAATTTCATCAAAAAATCCGCCTCCCACCCCCCTCGACGCGCGATGGTCCTTTTTTGATGGTGTGCACGATTACAGCCTTCACGTTCATCCTGCAACAAAAACCCAAAAAGCATTTTACTTTAGACACATATAGCTATCGTTCGATGAAGGGAAAAAAAAATTGACGATTTGGTGACGTTTTGAACTTGAAGTATCGATTTTTCGAAAAAAATTGATCGATTTTTTGTTATAAATAAAAAACTATTAAACGTATTGCTTTTTTGCTTCATCAAACGATAAAAGGATGTCAGCTGAGCATTCTGTCCAAATTTGAAGGCAATCGGTTGAATAGTTTTTGAGAAATCGTGCACACCATCAAAAAAGGACCATCGCGCGTCGAGGGCGGTGGGAGGCGGATTTTTTGATGAAATTGTTTAAAAAAATTTTTGTATGTAGTAAACAGATCAATAAAACTATATGCCAAGTTTCACAAGTTTTCCGTTGTATACTTTCTTCACAAAAAAATTCCCAAAAAGCGGTAAATTTTGCGAAAAAAAAGACAATCCCCCCTTAAAGCGTAATTATTTGCATGTAGAAAGTCAACATAACCTCACCATTTTTTTGACCGAGTTTTCTTATAGATGGTTAAGGCATGGTCTGCTTTAGAAGCCGAAAAAAAGCGTTTTTTCAGCAATTTTTTTGAAAGGGAAGGAAATGATTGCGGTAAACGAAATTTTGAGACGATAGTGTATTATATTCAAGCTTTAAAAAACAATTTTTATTATTAAAAAATATTGAAATTTTTCAAAGTTGTAACGATTTTTCTGGGGCGCCTGGAGTCTGCACTTGTAAATCGGTGGCGGTGATGGAGGTCGTGCGATGCATCTGAAACAGTCGAACCAAATTTTTTTTTAGTTTTTATAAGTTCCTTTTCTATATGAACTAACAAAAATGCCGAAGAAGTGATGAAATTCCAAATTTTTTCGAAGTTTGAAAAAAAAATTCACTTTTTTGAAAAAAAAATTCGCTTTAAGTTGCGAAACAAGTAATTTAAATAGTACTTTTGTCCAACTTTTTTAGTTCAAATAGAAGAAAATTTAATACTGAAGCTAGATCACTTTGATTTTTTTCGATCGGACATATATTGTTTTTGCTATCGCCGGCACCGTTTTCTAAAACTTGTGAAAATGAAAACTCGAGAAAACGGGCTTTAAAGTTTTCGGTCCAAAAAAATATAAGTTTTTGGATACTTACACTAATTAGATGTTAATCAGCTATCCCCGGGCCATACAATAATCCTTCCTCTTCTTCAAATCGATTTTTTGAAGCCTGTAAAGCAGACTACTGCGTTAAGGGAGGTTTCTACTTTGTTGTGCCAAAAAATGTTCGATTTTTCACCGATTTGTTATGCGAAAAATATTAAACATAGAATGTGGAAATTTGGCATGTTTATTAAGCAGTCATTATTGAACATGATAATTTACTCTTATATGCTCGGCTAGTTCTTTTTTTGACTGGTCGCAACAAAATTGGCGCCAAATGGACAGGAGAAGTCCTCAGGGAAGAATATTCTGAACGAAATACTTTCGATCTTATTTTAAAGCGTAATTATTGGCATGTAGAAAGTCAACATAACCTCACCATTTTTTTTTACCGAGTTTTCTCATAGATGGTTGAGGGAGGTTTCTACTTTGTTGTGCCAAAAAATGTTCGATTTTTCACCGATTTTTCATGCGAAAAATATTAAACATAGAATGTTGGAATTTGGTATGTTTATTGAGCAGTCTTTATTGAACATGATAATTTATTTTTATATGCTCGGCTAGTTCTTTTTTGACAGGTCGCAACAAAATTGGCGCCAAATGGGGACCAAAAGTCCTCAGGGAAGAATATTCTGAACGAAATACTTTCGATCTTATTTTAAAGCGTAATTATTGGCATGTCGAAAGTCACCATAACCTCACAAATTTTTAAACCGATACTAGTATACTAAAAGTATACTAGTATACTCAAAGTCAAACAAAGATTCGTATGACCGGCTGCTCTTTTGAAATTCTGAAAATTAAATTCTGAAAAAAGTTCAACTTTCACCGAAAAAACCGACTTTAATCGTTTGTTACTTACAAATGGATAGACATAGCAAACAAATCATCCGGTCACACGATAGAAAATGTTAAAAACTAAGCTCTGTCCAAATTTCAAGTGAATCAGACTAATAAATGTTGAGATACACCATTTCATAAAACAGTTTCGAAAAAAACGCGGTAGAAAAAAAAGTAAATCGCAGTGGGCGACTGACTCTTTACAAAAATCTAATACTCTATTAATTATAAAAATCTATCACATGGTCAATTTCTCGAATTCTTATAAATACTTTGTTGCAAATGAAAGCTAATATTAATATATGCCCTACCCTGAAATTAATTTAAAAATAAGGAAAAATCTGACCATCATCATCTCGATGTGCCTCAAATAATTTGTCTTTTTATTATTCGTAACAAATCGCCTTTTTATTATTCTCTCGTTTTATAATTCTCTGCATATAGACATTATTATATTGATATGAATAATAATACCATAATTAATATCGATATACATTAAATAGTGATGATAATATAATTATTCGTAGAAATTCTGTTTAAAAATCGGTCGAACCCAACCAAAACTATTCATATCGACTCTTCCATAAATATCTTATCGAAACGCTTGAATATTTAACTTTTTTAATAGAGGCGCAACAATACTGCTGTAAATTGTTAAAATAGTACAATTGCTACCCGCTGAGCTGGGAAAATCGAAAATTCAGGTCAGTTCAGTTCACTCGAAAACGATGCTGTAATTTATTCTATATTTGGATGAAAATGCATATGGGTATATGCATGTTCCCGAGGATGATGTTTCTGACGGTAGAAGCTGGAGTACCTTATGATAGGCGCATCCTTATTGATCTAGTCTGTTTAGGAGATGAATAATATTGTCTCGATGAACTGAATAATAGCCCGATCTGCCTTAGGTCCGAGGCTGCTATGGCTCAGCAGGTGTACACAGGACTACTTGTTATTGGTCACGATTCGGTGAAAGGGTTGTAGGATATGTTTTCCGCCATCAAATAACCCAGTAATGCTTTATGCAAAAGTGAACCATTTTCGAGATATTATTGTTTTTATTATTTTTTCTAAAACGGGAGGTAGGCAACTTTTAAAATTAGTTGAAAAAAAAACTGTCGTATGAAATCAAACTTTTTCATTATTCGTAATTTCAGGACTCAGTAACAAATAATGATCAAGCATAAAAAAAAATACTAATCGGCAAACAATTTTAAATTTGAGCTATCAAATAACCCAGCTTTATGCAAAACAGAACCATTTTCGAGATATTAATATTATTATTTTTTTAAAGCAAGAGGTAGGCAACTTGAAAAATTAATTGAAAAAAAAAACTGTCGTAAGGAATCAATTTTTTTTAATTATCCGTAGTTTGAGGACACAGTGACAAATAATTATCAACAATGGAATAAAAATAATCTGCAAACATTTTCGAATTGGGGGGCCGGGTTGAAATTCCGAAATTTGAATGCTCCGACGGTTTAAAATTCCGAATTTTAATGTTCCGAAATTCAAGATGGGGCCGGGTTGAAATTCCGAACTTTGAATGGTCAGAACGCTTGAAACTCCGAAAGAGTAGTACCCCAAAACATCAAAACTCCGAAAGAATTTTACACGAAAGTTCAAAACTCCGAAAATCTTAACACCGTCAAAATAATTCGGCTATGGACGTTTTGAAAGTTTCAAAATTTTCAATAAATCGACGAATTATTTCAATTTTTTTTTAAATTAATAAGTGGTTTTGCGTCAATTTCGAAATTTGTCTAGACAATGTTACACGTTTTACATCATTGACAGTCAACTGTGTAAACTTTCGGTGGCATGATCTTGACACAAGGAATCAATTTTTTTCATTATTCGTAGTTTGAGGACACAGTGACAAATAATTATCAACAATGGAATAAAAATAATCTGCAAACATTTTCGAATTAGGGGGGCCGGGTTGAAATTCCGAACTTTGAATGAGCCGACGATTTAAAATTCCTAATTTTAATGTTCCGAAATTACAAGGTTCGTCAAGATTATGCCAGCGAAAGTCTACACAGTTCACTGTAGTTGACGTATAAAATTGCCTGGACAAATTAAAAAATTGACGTAAAGTCACTTCTTAATAAAAAAAAAATCTTGAAATAATTCGTCGATTTGTTGAAAATTTTGAAACTTTTAAAACTTTCATAGCCGAATTATTTTGACGGTGTTTAGATTTTCGGAGTTGTGGTCTTTCGGGTAAAATTCTTTCGGAGTTTTGATGTTTCGGGGTAGTATTTTTTCGGAGTTTTGAGCGTTCTGATCATTCAAAGTTCGGAATTTCAACCGGCCCCTGAATTAGGGGTCCAAAACTCAGCAACTCTAATAATTATTCTTATTTTATTGTTGATAATTCTTTATTACTGTGTCCTCAAACGAATACAAATAATGAAAAAGTTTGATTCCATATAATACTTTTTTTCTCAATTTTTAAAATTGCCTACCCCACACTTCCAAAAAATAATGCAAATAATAATATCTCGAAGATGGTTCACTTTTGCATGAAGCGTTACTGGGTTACTTTATAGCGGAAAACGTATCCTACAACCCTTTCACGGGATCGTGAGCAAAAAACAGTAGCCTGTATACAGGGCGGCCCGAGAAGTGACGTCTAAAGAAAAAGTCGAGAAAGCTCGTATCTATCCGAATAACCCCCATGTACGTTACACGATCTTTTTCACTTTTCGAGAGAAAACCATTTTTTC
This sequence comes from Ophion ellenae, assembly GCA_963210295.1. NCBI lineage: Eukaryota > Metazoa > Arthropoda > Insecta > Hymenoptera > Ichneumonidae > Ophion > Ophion ellenae. The sequence continues at coordinate 43,609,980 of OY723391.1, forward strand.
ATTTTTCCCTTCTGTGCATGTCCTTTTCTCGCGATTTTTCTTTATAAAGTGCACTGCTGAGCAATAAAAAAATTACCAACTGAACATTAACGTAAATGCCTCAGATTTTGATCGACAGTTAACGGAGACTTTGTCCTTGGAGTGCCATATTTCAGGTGTTTACATTTTATTTTTTTTAAAGCAAACGAGTGAAGCTTTTTGAGTGCGGGTTTTTTCTTGCTTTTATTCATGATATACAGAACGTTAAAAAAATTTTTTTTTTGAAAAAAAAACCAAAATGGCGCCCGTTGCAGCTCCGCGAAAACAGGTCCTCAAATCGCGGGAGGTAAACGGCTGACATCACTGCCCCCTCTTTGTTGATCTGAAACACAAATTCAAAGCATATTATCAATCTGTGACCCTTTGGTCATGGAATGACGGATGGGTTTTTCGTTTAGTACAAATTTCGGAAAATGGCGGCAATTTGAAAAAAAAATCGAATTTTCGCGTTTTTTTCGCATAAAAAGATAAATAATAAATGCAAAAATGTATCTATCGAAAAAAACGATCCGTCATTCCGTGAAGACATATTTTCTGAGGATACTCTCCAAATTTCAGGTCGATATGTTAATTACAGCGGTCAGGAGAATGTCAGCCATTTTTAAAAACGTGTTTTCGAGAAAAACGCGTTTAAAGTTTTGTAATGTGTTTACACAAATGTGTTTATAATTACCGCTAATCGGCAATGCCTGGCCCATAGAGGCATCCCTCCTCGTCTTCTAGCTGCTCATGTTGAGCCGCTAACATCTCCCGCCGATTTCAAGGACAAAGTCTCCCTTAAGTTGATTAAAAGTTAAATGGATCTGAAAGGATCAGTCAGAAAAGTTCAGATAAAAAAATCCTTATACCAGTCTGAATGGCTCCTAATACCTTTTAAAAACTTCTAAAAGTCGCATACTCAACAGAGAAAAATAAAATAAAAACCCATGACTCAGGAAAAACAAAAAGAAATGTTAAAGCTTTTCTTCTCGAAAACTAAAAAGACCGTAGAAAAAGGAAGTATAACAACAATACGAGACATCTTAAATATTCCTTTTAGACTCCACTTTTCGGCCCATCCTATATATGGGCAAGGACATTTCAAACCAGTTACATATACCTAATGTTGGCTATCAGCACATCTTTCCGTTTCGACGACAGTCCTTAGATTTATATCAAAAGCAATCTTCGATCCTTGCTTCTCGATGGTCCTTGATACAACTTTCCCATGAATATGCTTACATCAATCCAAAGGTAATTTCAAGGACATTGGGGCTTCCACAAAGTTGAGTCGAGGTATAATTGGCTACTACGAGGCCGGTCCTCGAATTCAAATGTCTTCAAAGTCAACTTCCCCATATAGACGTACGACCGATCGTTGTGATATATGAACACGTGTGTGCCTGTGTGTACACGAGTATAGTGGGAAAATCCACTGGCTCGGAGTACGCGACGGCGGCTGAAAATTCAGGCAGAAGGGAGGCTCAGCTCGTAAAGCACAGGAAGATGCACGCCCGTGGGAGGATATTAAGGCCATTATCGTCGTTGCATATTCATGCGGTATTATAATGAAAATACAGTTTATTACCGAAGATTAACAGCTTCTTACGTATCTTGACACGTGAAGATGTTGAAAGACGGGCTTATACCTCGTGAGCGTCGTCCTCTCTCTTTCTCTCCCTTTCTACAGGGCGGTTCGGATCATAGTACGAGAATCGCAATTTTTTTTTACTAATTTTGATCAATTATTGTCAATTATTGCTCGAGAAAAGGGCGAGAGCTTTTCTTCTATATTTATACGTATAATTATGTTTATCTCGATGACGGATTTTTGCCTCGTGAAACTGCGGAACTGGTGAAGAGTATTCGTGTAAGAGTGTCTGCTTACGAGCCGTAAATAAGTAAATAATTTGCACTCGACGATTCTGCGAGTTGGCTAGTGTCGAGGGGTTAGTCCGCAGGCGGGAGGAGAGAGAGAGAGAGAGGGAGAAAGCAATATATATATATATATATATATATATATATATATATATATATATATATATATATATATATATATGTATTAGAGTGATTCGTTTCAGGGCAACTTTTTTTTTGACCCATCGTACCCGAAAACCTTTAGTTGATACCCAAAAACGAACTTTCGTGAAAGGGGGGTGTTGTCAAAAAATATTCAGAGGTCGCGAATCAAAATTGAAGATTTCCCATTTGATTAACATTGAAAAAAATGTTTTTCTCATTATTAGTGTTACCATACCGCGAATTTTGATATTGCGATATTTTCCAAGTGAGTTCTCATAGGAAATATGATACTCCACAATAAAGTTCATTGAGCCATGGCCGTAAATTCAACCGTTTCAGCGGCATCATTATTTCAAGTGAATATTGTGCAATATATCTATTCAAACGGCTGTAACGCCTAAGCTATTAGATATATCGAAAAAAATTCAGATGAGAACTTTGTAGAGAAAGTAATTTTCTACAAAAAAGTATTATAAGCCGAGCCCGAAAATTCAACTCTTTCTCAGCTATAGGTGGATGAAGTAAAATAAATAGATATTTTTTTAAACAAAAAAAAATCTATTTATTTTACTTGATACCCCATATATATATAAATATATATGTGTATATATATATATATATATATATATATATATATATATATATATATATATATATATATATATATATATACATATATAAATATATATATATATACACACGTAGAGGGAGAGAGAGCGAGAAAAAGACATAGAAAACGGTATGCACGCGGCAGAAAGGCTCGTAGAGTGTGAGAAGTATAGCAGAGGCTTGGACGAATCTGCATAATATCGGTATTGCTCAAAATGCCAGTCGCGTAGATGACTCCCTTATATATCTGTATTTGTATAGATACACAGACGTGTGTATATGTGTATGTGTGTGTGCATGTATATATATATATATATATATATATATATATATATATATATAAAACAGACCCCGTAGGACCCCCTTCTCATCTTTCCTCTCACTATCCTTTCATTGCCACGTCAACGAAAACTTAATTATAATTAATTGATGCGACTGCTAACTGAGTCGGAGGAATAACTATTGGCCGTACCGTGACTAAATATATTTGTATGTAGGAAAATAAATATATATATATATATATATATATATATATATATATATATATACTTGTGTGTATGCATATGTTTGAGTGCAGATGTGCACCGAGATTCTGGGCAGGCAACAAGAGTAACTTATGCAGTATAGTAGTTGTATATATATCTGGACAGCTGTGCCTTCTTTTCCCCATAATAACTACAAATAGCCACTTGTCACGCTAATATAAAGAACGACAGGTCGATCGAACAATATCCAGTTCATCGAAGTACCCTAAATATATCTAGATTTTTATAGAAACCGCTTTTCCTTCCCAACTTCCGGTTGCCAGACTATTTCCACTCCACCGCGAAGCTATCACATTTGTAATCATCGCTACGACGAAAAGACATAACAATGTCCGTTCAACGACAGACCCGAGCGCCAAGTCTGCTTGTTCGCTGAATTTGTATATATATATATATATATATATATATATATACAGTGATCTGAGCAATTAGGAAGCTTTGTGTAAAATGAATACCGCTAATTAGCGTCTTTCCGAAAAAGACATGACACCCCGGTACAAGCGAAACCGCCGAGAGTCGCGCGGCAAATTGAATGTGGCAGTCGTCGAAAGTAACGCGTAATAGAGGCATATCGTTTTACGTAGCGAGCAAAGTTTTCCGGAAACGCATTAGGGATGCAGGGCTACAAGCGGTTGCGCCTAATGGGATAAAGTTTAAGATATCCTATGGGGATAGATTCTTCCAGATGTTTATTGAGTTTGAAAACACTTAGTTTATTAATAAACAAAGTAGTTGCAAGTTTTTTTCTTTTCGTTCACCGTTGATTTGCCGTTAAACTCACAATCCTACGTGATTTTTGTATTGAACATATTTTATAGGTGACATCATTCCGCACAACTTTTGTACGAAGCATTTTTCGATAAAAACAATTCCAAACAAGATATTGAAAAACCGAGTTTTTATTTTTTAACACACTCTGGTGGTCGCAAAACACAATTTTTTATGAGAGAAACTTCAGGGTACATTCACGGTAACCCAAAGAACCTACAAAAAAATTGGCGACGTGCTGGCCTCCGAGAATAGAAGTCGGTGGAATTTCTGTGCATTCCGAGTGGGCTAATAAGGGGAGAAGAAAAAGCAGGAGAAAAAGTGAGAGGATTCGTCGTTGCGGAGAACATCACTCGATTTTGTGGCGATCAATTTCTATAGGTCTAATTTTTTTTCGTTCATATTTTTTTATACTTCTATTTTGTGAATTATTGTTTATTTATAATGTTTTTCATCTTCATAATCTTTTTCTTGATAATATTCATTAATAATCGTTTTAATCTTGTATATACTGATCCTAATATTATTTATTGATTATTTTCGAAAAGTTAATAACATTTTTCTTAATAATATTTATTAATAATCTTTCTCTCAATAATGTTCATGATTAATCTTTTTGATCGTAATCATCTTTATTTTAATAATATTCATCATCATTTCATATACCAGTGACCCTTTAAATAATTTTCTTAATCTCAATCATCTTTGTCTCAATAACAGTAATTAATAATTTCATAAAGCGCAATTATATTTTCTCAACGATATTTATTAATACTATTCTTTATCTTAACAATCTTGTTCGTCACAATATTCATTCATGATCGCGATCTTAATAAAATGCATCAATAATCGTCTTAATTTGAATACTCTTTATCTCAACATTATTCATGAATGATCTTTCGAATGTGAGTAAACTTTTTTCAATAGATTTAATTAGCGATCTCCTTAATCTTAATAATGTTAATGCTAATAATTATGTTTTTAATGACATTCATCAATGATCGTTTCAGTTTGAATAAACTTGTCTTAACAATATTTACCTATAATCGTTTATATCATTTTCTTAATAGTAACCATCTTTATCTTAATAGTATTATTTAATGATCTCTTCAACCTCAATCACCTTTTCTCAATGATATTCCTCAATAATCTTTTTCGTGAATCACCTTTTCTCAATGATATTCCTCAATAATCTTTTTCGTGACAATATTTATTACTAACCTTCGAAATTTTAATAATTGTGTTCTCAATGAAATTCATCAATGATCTTTTAAATTTGAATACTCTTTCTTAAGAATATTGAATAATAAATAAATATCGTCCTCGTAGTAGCCGTAGAAATAAATATTAATAAATAAATAATATAAAAAATTAGTATAAATAAATAATAAATGAATAAATAAAATTGAATAAAAATAAAAATCTTAAGAATATTGAATCTTCTCAATCTTACTCCTCCTTTTCTCAATAATATTCATCATATTTCCTCAATAATTCTTTCAATATTAACAATTTCTTTCTCATTAACGTTCATTTCCAAGTGTCTTCGTGCGCGTTTCCGGTTTTACCGATTTCGTCCCTTTTCACGTTGACGCGCGCGAATCGTTGAAATTTCTCAGCGGCCGGCCCAGCAGGAGGGCAGGAGGGCGCAGGAAAACCGCAGAAAACCTGTGAACCGACGTCAGCTACTATATTCTCACTGATCTATCAGCAGCGGTCACCATCTTTCATTCCGTTGAGCTTCCGGCCCGCTCGGTACTCGATCCGGTCACCCATCCAAGTATTGGCCCCGTCACAATTTCTGACACAATTGTTTCCTATTCGCAAGCATTTTTGCCAGCTGTTGGTGTCCGAGGTTGGTCGGGACGTTTTCATCGCAACGCCGTTGTGTACGACCGCATGGAGAGCCGCGTATGAAAATGGTCGGCAATTAAACGATTAATCGACTTTATCCATGTTCGATGAACGATGATAATAATAAACGACACATAAAGGCGCATTATTACGGGGAATTTTTCTCAATCTTTTCTACTCCATTTTCTCTTTTCGTTCTGGGGTCCGCGCTTTAGTTTCTTCCGCGCGCGCGGTCACTCTGGCTCGCGGCTTTTGCTCGATTGGCTTTCTGTATAAGCGACGATGGAGAGCCGGGAGAAAGATGACGAAAAGGCGAGAAAGAGAGATAGCGAGAGAGAGAGAGAGAGAGAGAGAGAGAGAGAGAGAGAGAGAGGGGAAAAGAGTATATAGTATAGAATCGGGCGTTCAAGCTCGCGCCTGGCGAGCAATTACAATCTGAAAGGCGCATAAATCAGCTGGTTTAATTAACGCGTTCATTATTATCACCGCGATACCCCGAGAGCCTCTCGCGCACGAGAGAGCTACTTCTCTCTCTTTCTGTTTCTCCGTTTCTCTCTCTCTCTCTCTCTCTCTCTCTCTCTCTCTCTCTCTCTCTTTCTCTCTCACCACTCAAGCTTACACCGCGATCGCCCGGCAGTCTCGTGACGCCATGAGAATACATACACAGCTACGATAGCTTACACGAGGATATAAGGGAGAGGTAAAAAAGGGAGCTATTATAATATCACCGCAACGAAGATAGAATACGCGATCCCGCACATTTCTGCGGTTGCGCGCACGCTTCGTAATTTTTTTTTCCTTTCGTTTTTTTCCGAGATATGTTTTCTTTTTTGTTGTTCAAGTGCAACGCGTTTGGTTTGCAATTTTAACCACCATGGAACGTGCGGGCTCAGAGATGGGATTTATTATTCGATGTGTCAATGAGCTTCACGTTGGTTCGTAGGTCCTGAATCGACATTTTCGTATTGACGGTAGGGATGGAAGATTTTTTGAAAGGATCGCGTTCTCAATGAGGCGAATATTCCGTCCTCGTCGATCTAGAGTTAAAGGGGTCTTCTCACTTTAAGGCGGTTCTCTAGTTTCTCGCCTGTTTTTTTTTGCGGCTTTTTCAATAATTTTTTACGGGCAAAGCATCGAAACAATCAATCTCATTGTTTTTGCATAATCTTTGTTAACATTTAAATAGGCTTTACACATTTTTTGTAGTCAAAATATATAATAGGAAAAAAGTTATAGTGGCCGCCAGGAAGACATCAAGTAAAAGAAGGTGCTTGACGGTGACCAAGATTGCGGCTGTTCTGCTTATCTGAAATCAAAAAACCAAACGGCATTTTACTCTTCATATTTAAGACCAGCGATTGAACTGGAGTGAATTCTAAATGACAAAAATTGACTTTTTTATACACTTTTGAAAATTACATTCTATTTTTTACTCATTTTTCTTAAGTTTTTCGCTCGTACAAAAAAAACTATCGAAGCAATCATGATAATCCTAGTTCAATCGCTGGCTTATAACATATTAAAGATGCTGTATAAATTTGAACAAGATCGGTGCAGTAGTTTCTGAAATATCGTGGTCACCGTTTCGAAAAATGGTGTTTCGAGAAAAACGCGTTTGAAAGTATACCTGCTCCGTATACCTGCTCCGTTCCAGGGCCGTAACTTGTGAACCACTTCGAATATCTAAAAATCCTTTGGCACACATTTTCTACACATGTTGTAGATGTGATTTATGAAGAAAAAAAAAATCGATTTTTTCGACCCGAGAAACTAGAGGACCGCCTTAAGCGCTAAAAAAAGCTATTTTTGTAAATTTTTTCGATAGGTTTATATTATAGATATTGATATAAAAGTTGTTACACTTAACGGGTTATACGCAGTTAGAAATTTCAAAAAATCATTTTTTTAAATGCATTTTCGGAATGTACAAAAATGTAAGTATATTCCCTAAAAATTTCAAATTGATCCAGCAAATATTCTCGGAAATACACACATATTTGTAAGGACGCTCGAAGCGCGTCTCCGAGAGTCCGAGAAACTTCAAACGCGTTTTTTCTCAAAACGTTGTTTTCAAAGTCGGTGAGCACGATTTCTCAAAAACGGCTTAACCGATCGGTCTGCAATTTTAACACAACCTTGTCAGGTATGTTCTTCAGGTATTGATCGAAGGAATAAGATTTCGGATAATCATTTCTATTTTTTTTTCAACGATTTAACGAAAAAAAATTGGTCGATAACCGAAATCGTTTCTTTCCGGAGCCGCCATTTTGTCAAAAATTAAAATTTCGACTATTCCTTCGATCAATACCTGGGTTCATCTATCCCCTAGAAGAATCTTTTTGGTTTTTCCATTTTAGATCATCCAAACCGGAGATACTTTGCTCACCGCCGGACAGTTTTTTTCGGGGACCTCCGGGAGACTTCCTACAGGAGCAATGTTATTGAATATTTTTGACAATGAAAAATGCCAATCTAAAGCTAAAAGATGCCACTACACTGCCTAATACTTTTCGTTTTGCCCAAGTGAAATCCTTTTCCAGAAAAAAATTGTGAAAAACGACTTTTTTTGGCCTTGCAGCTGCGTATAACGCCTCAATAAATACACTTTCGAAATACATTACATTTTTTTATATATATATTCAACTTACCATTTATGGACGAAAATGGTAGTTCAAGAAATGTCCTAAAAATGGTAAGTCTGCGCTGTTGATGAAATTTCGGAGATGGATCATCCGAAACAAAAAAAATCAAACGGTTTTAGATTCAGTATGTTAATGGCTATAGCGCATATCATACTTTTTTCTATATATGCAAAAATAAGAAAATAGGGGACATTTTTCGAAAAAAAAAACAACAAAAAAAACGTTTCTTTCAACATTTTTGGCAAAAAAATAGTAAATATAACAATTTAAAAAAATCCTTGACATGCGCTATAGCTATAGTTGTAAATAATGTTTGGTTAAAATTTCATAAGAATCGGGTCAGTAGTTTCAAAGATTTTATCAACAAGCCGCCGGAAAACGTTGTTTCGAGAAAAACGCGTTTAAAGTTTGTTTGGATTTCATAAATACATTTAAAAGAATTGTTTTGATGTATCTCGAAAGTATATTTATTAAGTGTAACAACTTTTATATCAATATCTATAATATAAACCTATCAAAAGATTCATGAAAATAGCCTTCTTTAGCGTCTAAAGTGGGTGACCGCTCGACTACCAGGTCCGCCGGTTGAACCGAGTTGCCGATGGTAAACGCAACGGAAATTCGGTGGAAATACGGCCGTCGTTATCGGCGCGGCTTCCTTACAGTTTCCCTGTGCCCTCCTGCGATCGCGATGGGATCGTGAAAGCTCGCTAAAGCGTGCAAAAGATCGGTATTTTTTTCGCTTCGACAATTCGCTTTCTCGCTCCATTTCGCATACATTTACGAGACGTTGTTCACGTCAAACGACCGAAGACCAGATGAATCGAGCAGCGAAAAGACGAAAAAAAAGCAACGAAAAAAGCTATCACAAAAATGACGTTCGAAACAAGACGTTCCAATCCGTCTCATTAATTTTCTATAAAGAAAAAATATCGAGTCTCGATCAGAAGGCTCCTATTCCGACAAAAAAAAAACGGACGGCATCTCTCGCGAGAAATTGTCGCTGATTATCGTTCGTTGAGCACCCACGGGTTTCCACGAGCTCGAGGATTCCTGAGCGAGGATGACACTCGACAAAAATAAAAACCTTCGAAAATGTGTCAATGCGAGACGCGGCCGATCGAAGCGCGCCAAATATTCGTCAAATCAGGACCGATCGAACTGTGTGCGGCAATCGTCGATCCGAAAATAAAAGTTGACAAACACACAACGACAGCAAAAAAAACAGCACAAATGCCGCGTCTCGTATGCGAGTGCATCATCGCAATTTCGCTATTAGCGCTCGAGGTTAATAGGATTTTTAAGAGGGCACGGTACAGAGCGCGCTCGAGTACGCCGGTACTGCCGATGAGGCAGGGAAGAGGGTGGGGACACCCTTCTATATTTTTCTCTCTTTTGAGATTCGGTCGTTGTGTGTACATGCGCGAGAAGAGATGAGGGTTTGAAAATGGCTAATAATCAGAGGGAAGGAGAGACTTTGCGAAGGTGGCAAGAGTATGGAGGAGAAGAATGATAGGGAGGAGAGAGAGAGAGAGAGAGAGAGAGAGAGAGAGAGAGAGAGAGAGAGAGAGAGAGAGAGGGTGAGGGAGACGTCGCTCACTCGAAACTCATAATCAAGTAATCACAGATGACGCTAGGATATCGAGAGGTACGTTTCAGCTATCAGCTAATTCCGTATAACCCTATAAACACACACACACACACACACACATCTATATATATATATATATATATATATATAGATGTGTGTGTGTGTGTGTGTGTATATATATATATATATATCGAATACACACACACACACACACACACACACACACACACACACACACACACACACACACACACACACACACACACACATATATATATATATATATATATATATGTGCGTGTGTGGGTGCATATATATACTAGTGAACCAAACTTCAGAAGCTCTCAAAATATTTCTCCATTTCTCTCAAGTCCTTCCCCATTCTCTCTCTCTCTCTCTCTCTCTCTCTCTCTCTCTCTCCCTCGCACATCGGCATAAAAACACACACACACACACACATATCTATATATAGCAGACATTGTTTGTGGGTGTGTGTATATTTGCTCGGATATTTTTAATTAATCGAATTATTGAACTGTATCGCAATTGAATTGAATTAAGTGTCGCGATCGAGCGAGTTAGCTAGCGAGCCATCAAGTGCTCACTCCTATCTAGCGGTATTATATTTATCGAACTCTCCCTCAATATCTCTCTCTCTCTCTTCCTCTCCCCACATACCACCCCCTCTCTCTCTCGCTCTTTCTCATTTAGTCTTATTAAGTTCCATTTGTTCTCTCATTCTAATAGTTTTTTTTGAAGACCTATTACCACTAGTATTACTATTATTTTTCTCTCTTTTCTAGATCATTTTGTATTCTATCGGAATGTTATGTTACCAAATGCACATCCATTTGCCCGATAGTTTTACTAGATAAACTGTATCTATCAATCAATCAGTCTCTCTCCCTCTCACTCTCTCTCTCTCTCTCTCTCTCTCTCTCTCTCTCTCTCTCTCTCTCTCTCTCTCTCTCTCTCTCTCTCTCTCTCTTCTCTCTCTCTCTCTGTTTGTTGAATATTGACCGTTCTCGTACTATTGCCACCATTGTATTGTACTATAGTTTTCTTGTATTTCCATTCCTTTAAATCGTTACTATTATCCTTGTTTATATCTCAATGTGCACTATGGTTGTTACCGGGGCATAAAATAAACAATCCATCAATCAATCGATCTCCCTCTCTCTCCCTCTCTACCTTTCTCTATCGTTCCTTGTCTCTGATGTACTCTCGTCGTCAGTACTCCGCGATCAGAAGACTCCAGGAAAGACACGCGTACATATCACTTTCTTCTTTTTTCGGAAACCTCGCAGTGAGTTCCATCACAAGCGTGGTAGTATGCTGATGGAAAAAAAAAGAAATTCGAAACAATCGTGATTTAAAACAATGAATAAAGATGAGAGAGGGAGAGAGAGCGAGAGAGAGAGAGAGAGAGAGAGAGAGAGAGAGAGAGAGAGAGAGAGAAAGAGAGACGGTAATGCAAGATAAACCTAAAAATCTTTAATATCATCAGCCCTCTCCCAAACAAATGCATCAAGCTCACCGGCTGTCGAATCAAAGCACACAATTAAGTACCATAGGTCACTCGCATACTCCACAAAAAAATTCCAAATGAGTGATAGGGTCGAATGTCTTAAATCGAGGTCCGACACGCGCTGTGCTTTTCCAAGCCGCGTACGTGGTAGCAGTGTCCTATGCCAACCAGTAGGGCATACCAAGTGGGATGGATCCGGTATTGGAGATTGTTTTGCGTCGCATCGAGTAACTTCATCATTCGACGTGAAACTACGTTATATATATATATATATATATATATATATATATATATATATATATATATATATATCACTGTCTTCCTCCCTTCCGCTCCTTCGCTCTCTCTCTCTCTCTCTCTCTCTCTCTCTCTCTCTCTCTCTCTTCTCTCTAACGTTGTCGGTACAACATTAGCTATCAGCACACCCCGCTGTTTCAAGGACAGACCCCAACGTTTCGTCCAACGAATCGTTTATTTCTGCCACAGGAGGGTCCTCAAAATGACCTTAATGCGAATCTGCCCACATTTATCCAAAGGTAATTTTGATGACATTGGGTTTACCGAATATTGAGTACGTGGACAGTAGACCTCTGTGAAGACAGTCCTCGAAGTCCAATGCCCCCCCCCACACACCCTCCACACACACACACACACACACACACACACACACACACGCACACACACACACACACGCACGCACGCACGCACGCTTACACACACACATAAGGGAGCCAAAATTCTAGAACATTTAGGAACAGTGGGTATACCGAGGGGTGTCGTTCGTGCAACTGATGCTCTGATACTCTGTACCAACAACCCTCAAAGTATTCCCCAATGCACCACCACCCATAGTGGCTACTTGACGTATTTCAATTAACCTTATTGCCGTCCGGTAGTTATATACGTCGCCTGTCCGAATGTCAAACAAGAGTCGTCTGGCGTTCCGACGAAAACCTGTACATACATACCTGTACATATATATATATATATATATATATATATATATATATATATATATATATATATACTGGGTGGCTCGAAAAGTGACGTCCGGATGAAAAATCTAGATGCCTCGTGTCAATACCTACCAGAATCACCTTAATTCGTGTGTGATCTACGATATTTTTTGTTTTCGAGAAAAAATAATTTTTTCGGGTTTTCCCAAAGAATAGGTTTTTCGTCTCTTTTGTGTGTGTACTTTTCTCTGATTGTTAGAAGTTTTAAAAATCAATAGAAAAAAATTCGAAGAGTTAGGTTAAGTAATTTTTTTTCACCCGAAATCTCGTGGCTGATCCTCTCAAACCTATTTGTTAAAACTTTTGATCAACGTCTAAGGCATTTACGTTGAACCGAGTAAAAGTAATCGCAAGGAAAGTACATACGCGAAAGAGAAAAAATGGAAGAGTGCTTTTTTAGTTCGAAAAAAATCAGTAAAAGCTGTTTTAGTTTTTAGAACGAAGCAGTAAAATGCTTTTTCAGTTTTGAGGGAAAAAAAGAAAAAGAATTTTTCAGTTTTTGGCGAAAAATGCTTTTTTCGTATTGAGAAAGAAATAGAAACGTGCTTTTTAGTTTGCAGAAAAAAAAAAAAAAATGCTTTTTAGTTTTCAGAGAAAAATAGAAAAGTGTTTTTTTTTTTCGTTTTTGAAGAAAGATAGAAAATTGCTGTTTTTCTAACTAGACTTCCTCTAACTAGACTTTTTAGGGAAAAATTAAAAAATCGCTTTCTCTCGATAACAGGAGAAGCTTTTTAAAAATGTTCTCTTCTGTGTATGTACTCCCTCACGATTTTCTTTACCTGTCTCGTCGTTATTAGCTGCAGTGTTGAACAATTAATAAATGACCCACTTGACACTAATGTAAATGCCGTAGATTTTCATCAAAAGTTCCATCGAGAAGTTCAATTTAAAAGATAAGTCACTAAAGTACAGATGATAAAAAAATCCTTATATTAGTCTAAATGATTTTCTATTGCTTTCAAAAGCTTCTAAGAGGAAAGTACATGCACAAAAAAGAAATAACACAAAAACTTACACTACAGGAAATTCGAAAATAAATGTTCGTTTCTCGAATACTCAAAAAGATTGTACAACATACATGGCAATGATTCGAATGGGTATTAATATGAAGGATCTCGACTTTCCTCTTGGACGTCACATTTTGGTTACTTTACTTTCAAAATAATCAAGAGTCATTTAGACTAATAGAAGTCTACTTCCTTCCATCATCTGAACGTTAATCACTGATCGCATAAAGTTGAGATATAACATTTCTCGAAAATTAAAAATGCATTATTTTATTTTTCTCTTTTGTGTACGTACTTTCCTCGCAATTTTTTTACTCATGTTATCGTTGAGAAATGCACTTTTAATCAATAAATAAATTACTAACTTAACACTAACATAAATGCCTGGAATTTTCATCAAAAGCTTAATCGAGGAGTTTAATTTGAAAGAATCAATCACTCGAGTGCAGATGATTAAAAAAAAAATACTTATACTAGTCCAAATGACTCGCTTCTAAAAGCTTCTCAGAGGAAAGTATCTGAGGATAGGAGAGAAATCCAATAAAAACCTCTGCCACAGAAAAACATGAAAAAATAATGATTTTTTTCGAAAACTTAAAAATATTGTAGAACATACACGGGGGTGATTCGGATAGGTATTGATGACGTGACTTTTAGCGCCACCCTGTATATATATATATATATATATATATATATATATATATATATATATATATATATATATATGCATATGCTATGCGCGTCCGTACACCCTCAAAATACTATGGCATTATACGCGGTCGCGTATACTCGACCATCGTGGCTATTAACGAAGCCGCGACGCGAGGACCAAGCAGGTATGTACTGCATCGTCCCCATGCGTACCGGAATCTACGCGCGGCTTATCACCATATATGTACGCCGTACACGTACACTCATTGTGTCAACTCTTCCAACATTGTGTCGTACGTGGGGGTGATACTCTCACTCGCTCATTCACACACACACACACACACACACACACACACACACACACACACACACACACACACACACACACACACACACACACACACACACACACACACACACACACACACACACACACACACACACACACACACACACACACACACACACACACACACACACACACACACACACACTCAGGCCCGCGTATGTTATTACCATATACATTAATCGCGGTGAGTTGAATCTCGCGATCTGCCGAGTGACTCGAACTTTGCGCGTCTTTCACCCTCGGAAACTCCATACGCATGGACGCTCCATGGTAGCTATAGAGCTTACACGGATACAGGAATACACGAATTTGTAAGAGTATATCAGTGCTGAGTACGCGGTATGGGAAAATGGTACGTGGGTGGTTAAAACCGCGGCGTCAAAAGCTTCTGTCGAGTAAAATTGTCGGACGAGATGCCCACGATGACGTGACGAGGTTTTGCACTTGCCCTCCCTTATCATATTTCTCATCTATATATATATATATATATATATATATATATATATATATATATATATATACATATATATATGGTGGTTGCATATGAAATCGGCTGCCGAAAAGCATCGTTTGTTGGAGGACGTGAATGCCGAGCATGCTCCATCGAGAACAACCTGCAAAGAGTGCTTTCGCCGCTTCCGAAGTCGTCATTTCACTATGGACAACAAGGACCGCGGAAAACCACCCCAAAGGAGGGCAGTCGTGTATTACGAGCTGCTGAAAGCGTCGGACACCATCACTGGGGATCATTATCGACTGCAACTGATGCGTTCGTAGGGAGCTCTGCACGAGAAGAGGCCAAAATGGGAGAATTGCCATGACAAGTTGATTTCGCAGCACGACAATGCCAGGCCGTATGATGCTCAACCGGTTAAGAAGTAGTCGGTAGGAGTCAACTGGGAAATCCTACCCCACCCGCCCATATTCCCCAGACATCGCCTACTCCCATTACCATTTGTTCCGGTCGATGCAGTCAACGCTTGCGGCTCAGCACTTCACCTCGTACGAGGGAGTCCAAAAATGGCTGGATAACTGGGATGCCCTCTGAAGAAGCCGAATTCTTCCTGCGTGGAATCCGATTGCTGGCTGAAAGATGGGCCAAAGTTGTCTGTTCCGATGGGCGATACTTTGAATAAATCAGTTTGTCGATTTCCTACCGAATCACCATCTTTTCTTTCACTCGAAAGTTGCCAGTTTCATATGCAATCACCTATTAGGGGTACAAGTAAGTTTTAAAGGATTTACAAAAGAGGGCATTACTAGTATTAAATCGCATCGGATCATAACCTAACCATCTTCATGTTAAAGCGTCATCATTAGGCTTTAGTTTTCCGTATGCGGGGCACACGAATTATTGGCATCTTTCGCATATAAAAGTGATTTCATTCTCAATACCATCAATGTGAGCCAATCATCTAAGGTCTGTACGATTAGTCCGAATAATCTTGCTTTCATGTCATTTTGATCATTTCTAACAAGGAACATCCCTCAGGTGACACCCTTCGAATTTGTTGAAATTTGGATATGTTAAAAAACACCGAAAAGTAAGCGATACGGATTTTTTTTATCGGCGGAAAAACGGTTTTAAGGGCTGAAAAGCTCCATCAAAAATGGGGATGTTTTTCGTTTTTCGTGGATAACGTTTTAACCGGACGAGATATTAAAAAATTTCAAATTGCAACAATGTTTATTTTCTTGTGCACTATATATTGGAGATGAGAACGATAACGTTATCGACGAAAAACGAAAAACATCCCCATTTTTTATGGAGCGTTTCAGCCCTTAAAACCGTTTTTCCGCCGATAAAAAAAATACGTATCGCTTACTTTTCGCTGTTTTATAACATATCCAAATTTCAACAAAATCGAAGGGTGTCACCTGAGGGATGTTCCTTGTTAGAAATGATCAAAATGATATGAAAGCAAGATTATTCGGACTAATCGTACAGACCTTGGATGATTGGCTTATCACATTGATGGTATTGAGAATGAAATTACTTTTATATGCGAAAGATGCCAATAATTCGTGTCCCAACATTATCCCAGCGCTGTTTCGTCTTGCCCCGCATACGGCGTCAGGTGGGAAAAATACAGGTTTAATAACAAATATATATTGTATGGCACAAATCAGAAAGACTGATTTCTTTGCTTCCAAAAATAAAAGATTAATAAATGTTGATTACTTTAAAAAATAATTAATGTTCACTGACTCATAAATGTTTTGTTTTCTATGAATATGACCTTAGCGTTATCACCTTGCCCCGACTTCTCCTACGTATGTATATACGATTAATTATATGGGTGTATGTAAATGAGTATGTATGTAAATATATATATATATATATATATATATATATATATATATATATATATGCATTAATCCGTGAATCCATGAATCTGTATTCGTCGAACGATTCCGTGCAATACGAGTCTGCATTCATACGCCAAATCTCAATCACAACGGTGACCCTCTATCTCATCCCCCTTACGGTGCAAATATACTTCATCCCCAGGCACCATATTAATTTTATACTCGATCTCCTATCGCGTCGACGTATTTTTTTTTTTTTTTTTTTCATTTTTTTTTTTCATTACGGATGCATATAGTATGCGCGCTTGATGCAAATTCCAATAATAATATACCAGGGATAAAAAAGGATTAATATTATCGAAAATATTCCATCGGCGTCAAGCAACAATATTTATTTCCCCTACGTATCGTTGGGAAATAATTTCTCATTCGCGATTACGTAATTTGCGAATTAATGACATTATTCTTAATTGACTCTGGACGCGTGGGTGGGGTTTAAAAAAATTGTTTTGTATCGATATCTCGGGGTTCGTTATGCATGTGATGATTTACGAATGGGTAGCTATAATAAAATATATCTCTTTTTTTATATTTATTTGTACGTCCGTGCGTAGAGCCCTTGTGCAATAATTTTTTGCACTCCCCTGCAGGTTCTACGATTCTTTTCACGCCAGCTTTATATTCATTGGGTTGGTCGAAAAAAAAAAATTCACAATGGTCCTCGACCGCGCTCGACGTCATTCCCTCTTGTACGAGAGTCATTATGCAAGCTTCGCGCCACGCCCGGGTCATTTAGTTTTTTTTCTCTCTTTTTTGCGTAATTTTTTTCGTGCATGCAGAACGGCGACTTCTCGAATAGCATTTCCCTTGCCCCTCAACCTTTTTAATCTCTCTTACCTGTGCTCGCACTAGTGTAATAACGTGCCCGGTACTTTTCTCTCTCTCTCTCTCTCTCTCTCTCTCTCTCTCCCTCTCCCTCTCTCTCTCTCTCTCTCGCTCTCTCTCTTTCTCCCTCAGCTGAGGGTCTCATGTCTCGGGCCCGAGAGCTTTTTCATTGTTTCTCCCTTTGTGTCCACCTTCCTTCACACTTTTCTTTTGTCCAAACGGTGTCACTCGCATACTCGTGTGCCCGTGTGTGCGACTTCGCGGTAGTTTCTCATTGTGCCCTATTAACGTCGAACCCGAGTGTTTTTAATTCGCCCTCGCCTTTCTAGCCTCTTTATCGTGGAATTGCATTAGGAAAATGAATTTGCCTCTTTCTTTCTGTATATATATATATATATATATATATATATATATATATATATATATATATATATTTATATTTATATATATTAATATATGTATATTGTATAAAAGAATACACAGAATAATACACGTGTACATTTTACTTTATATCAGTTATATTTTATGTTAAGATATTATTACCAAACAATAATAATATGAACAAGTTGTACAATATTTGCATACAAAATGTAATTTTTCCTATTTAAAATGAATAAATGATTGAATGTGTCTACAGGGGAAAATAAATCACTTGAATTAACGAAATTGTTAATTTACAGGTGGCCGAAGAAACATTGACATGGAACACTAAAATATTTAATTATTCCGAGTATTCGTTGGTTCGATGGAATAAATGATTCTTTGGCAGCTTCCAATGACGGATTCAGTTGAACCAAGTATTTTTTTAGCGGATATCTACATTGCGAAGCTCATCAAAATTATAATTTGTATAAACTTATGGGGAAAATATTAAAATCAGCAGGAATCGTTTTTTAAATACTTTTTTTCAAATGCACAGTGTACGTGAAAATAAATATTTTCTTATTATTTATTTTCTATATATTTTCTTATTATTTATTTTATTACAGTATTATGTAATAAATCAGACTGTACGACCATTAGTTCATGCGATATCGATGATCAAAGTGCGATCTTTCATTCAACGACCGATATCTCAGCGACAAATTATCGTACAGAGATCATTCAAAAACCAAATTGAAGCTAAATGATGAAGCTTACTTACGAGAGTCAGGAAATAATTTTCCGAGCGCAGGGACACTTGTAGAGTCGTTAAAAATTTCGAAAATTTTTATTTCGCGATATTTCTTTTGATCGCGCAGTCGCCATGGCTGAATAAAAAGTTTTTATGAAAAATTCGAAACGTCGAACTTCCAATTGCTTTTTTCACCATCTTTATATGATCATTTTTCACCATCAAAGTTACAGCGTTTTGAAAAAAAGACAAAAAAAATTCTCGCACGCCAGGAATCTTGGCCTCTAAACATAGTCTTGAAAAAAAAATGTATGAAAAATTCGAAAATGAGAAACTTCAACTTTCCAAATACTTTTTTTGTCATCTCTATAGGATCATTTTCTTATAAAGTTACAACGTTTAAAAAAAACTAAAAGAGTTTTTTCTATTTTTATACGTTAGAAATCATTGCCAACTTAAAAACGTTTTTATGAAAAATTCGAAAATTCGAACGTTCAACGTTCCAATTGCTTTTTTAAATCATCTCTGCAGGATCATTTTTCACAAGATTACGTTTTGAAAAAAACTAAAAGAATTTCTGTTCAATTTTACACGTTGCGAATCATTGCCAACGATTTCCTTTCCTATTTTCACCCGTACTAGCCTCGCCAGACGAGTAGCTTGATCCCCAAACGAGTACCCAATGAATATCATTTTTCCATTTTTTGCATACACTGCCGTTCCCCGGCTGCGCGAGTGACGGTATTGGGCGGTATCGTTACACGGACCTCTTGTATTTTCTGCATATATACCGACTCTGGCAACGCTTAAGAGTCCGTAACGGCCTTCCCCGCCGATGGAGAATAAGATAGGCTAAGAGAGAGAGAGAGAGAGAGAGAGAGAGAGAGAGAGAGAGAGAGAGAGAGAGAGAGAGAGAGAGAGAGAGAGAGAGAGAGGCAAGTATACCGCGAGAGTGCGACATGTTTCGGAACACCTCGACGGGGCGCAGAGAAGAGAGTATCCAGCGTGGCACAGCAAGGGAGAAACGTTGCGAGGGTGGATATGCGGCGGAGGAGGAGGCGACGAGGAGGATGGTCTAACCGAACTTAATTGAATCCCAGTCCGAATGTATAATATGTAGACTGCTTGCATAATGTCGTATGCTCTTGGCAGAGGTTGTCAGAACGTTTCGGATCTGTCGTAGAAATTGTCTGAGAGAGTCACAAGCTCCCTCATCGTGCCTCGTTCCCCAACCAGTGCAGTAGTTGCCGTAGGAATCCAATTGGCTTCCCATACTCGTTTTCACTTCCTAATAGAAATCCAATGGGCCATCGCATTGGATCCCTATACGAAAACGTCACGCTCGCACCTTGGATTCTAATCGAGATTCCCCATTGGAATCCAATGCACGTATCCAATTGGAATTCTGAAGGATTCCCACATTATAAAACAGAACTCCATATGATTATCGATGGATCTCATCGCATTCTGTACGTCGAATTTTCTAAATGAAATATATATACATATTTATACAAAATGAGTAGGTTTTCAAAAAGTATCAATCACTTCAAAAAGTATATCTTCGAAATCGATTGGTTTTTTAATGGTTTTTCCTGTACTTCGAAATGAAATCTCGACGCACGTAAACGCTCATGAAGCGTGCTGATTATGTCTCAATACGCCGAGCGGTTTCTCGTGACGTTTCACAAATTTTCGATTCGAACGTGGTAAGAATTATCAACAGGCGTTCATCGGGGAGCTGTTCAGAATCCAATTGGATCCCAATGAGGACTGTATGTGCAAGTCCCCCCAACAAATCCCTATAGGGATGTGGTAGGATCTTGGGACTTCCCAACAAATTTCTGCACGGGTACTGTACCAAGTAGACATATGCATAGGTACACGCCACGTCCATGGAGGAATGACATTTGGAGCCTAATATCTCTGTGTAACATTGGCCACCAGGACATCGGTTCTGAAGTCGTTCCTCAACTTTTCCCCCAATGAATCGTCGATTTTGGGGCCTGGACGGTCTTTCGAATGTCCTTTGTACAAATATACTTCTATCTGAAGGTGGTTTTGAGGACCATGGGTTTGGGGATCGTTTGGGGACAATTGCCTATCACCAGGAGGGGCCTCCAAGTCGAATGTCTTCAAAATCACCCTTAGGCATGTGTATACATATATGTTTGCAAATTTATACGTCTATATCGTGCGTTCGTCCTGGCAGATCGGTTCGGCGAGACTTTGAGAACCGTCCGCGGAATTAGATATACAATAATGTAAGCAGAGCTCCGTTGTGGTGTAAGGGTTGGCGGTAAGGTCATGTATATTCATACATCGGCCAGCCAAACCTTCCCCCGTCGGCCCTTGCCGCACCCGATCTTCCTGTACAGTTTCACCCCGTGCCACCCCCGTCGGATTCCGCACCCCCTGGATGTCCGCGCGCACCCGCGGAGTCGGTCTGAACCCTTGGAGCTGCCTCGTGGATACACGTACACGAATCTTGGCCTCTTTGCCCCGCGAGCTTTTCAACCCCTTCGACCCTATCGGACTGGCTCTCTCTCTCTCTCTCTCTCTCTCTCTCTCTCTCTCTCTCTCTCTCTCCCTCTCGCTTGACAAACAAGTTTGCGGGGGTTAGGCCGGCTTTCAGCTGAAATCTACGGGTTTAAGGGGGTGCGCACGCGAGCCGCGGTAGTATACGTATAAGCGCATCACGCAACTTTTAAAAGGCCATCCGGGTGAGGACATTTATGTGTTTGGTCGCACCGTGGGCCGACGGGGGCGCGGCGGCAGAGGTAAGTGGATATCACGACCAGGAAGGAGAGAGGCGAGAAGACACGTGACGAGGTGTCGTCAAGGGGAATTTTTTTTCGAACTGGTCTGGGAATAAATTACTGCAGCTTTTATCAGCCTATTCCATGTGCGGCGTGCCACTGCAGTCCCCAATCGGCGGGAAAGATGCAGCTCGTGATTCTTAAGGGGTTAGACCACAGTAACGAGCATAAAATCATGTGCGAATTTAACAATTTTTTTTCGTATGAAAAAAGCGGTTCACTCGTGAAATTAATTACACATCTATTAGTATGAATATCAAGGTGTTGGCATTTTTTTTTCGATGTAAAAAATGGCTGACTACTTGTATTTTCTTTTATCTTTTTTTTAGGCGCTTCGCGGCGTGAAATTTAGCATCCACAATGGTTTACTTAGAATAAAAAACAAAAATTCTCGTCAATCTACATTAGAATACCTAGAAATATTGTTTTTTTTCAAAAATTGTAGGTAGTCATTTCGTATAAAACTGCTCATAAAATGGAAAGTTTTCGATTAATCAGAAATTCCGTATGTACTTCTCTGCGAACAGAAATTAGGAACATAACTTTTAAATTGGAAGTAAATCGAGTGAAAATTGTTGAAGTTATTTGTCACGCCAATTGGAATAAAGCTGTTTCGAATAAAATGCGTTTAAAGTTTTACATGTGCCTGGCCGTGCCAGAGGTTACGTTATACGCTTAAAGTCGGTGAAAATATGTTCTTGGTATAAATCGAATAGTAACTTATTCTTATGATGATAGAGCACCGTTTTAGCGAAAAAAAAATCGATTTTTTGAAAATTCTACTCCGGCCTAACCTCTTAACTGAAACAAAAAAAAACAATAAAATGTTCAATTGTCATATATTTTTCTTCTGTATGAATTTTAAAAAAGCTGAAAAAATCGTGAAATGATTACTTCTTCTCAGGCTTGAAAAAAAATATGATTGAAAAAACACTTTACCGTGCTATAAAATTGATGTAAAAAGACTTTTTCAACGGCTTTTTCAATTCACTTGAAAGAGATTTTTATACTGAAGAAAATACACTTTGGTTTGATTCAATAGGTCATTTAGTTTTTTCGCTATCACGCCCGCCAATTTGGAAAAATCGCGAAAATAAAAACTGGAGCAAACACGTTTCAAAGTTTTCAATAAGAGAAAATATCAATATCAAATATCAATCGATTCTCTGCTTTTGGCCTTGTATCTTCGAAAATATTGACCATTGGTCCCAGTAATTATGTGAATATATTCTTGGGTAGTTTATCCATCGATTTAAGCAATAAAAAAACGATTTTTCGGGCCTTCTAATTCAGGCTCCGGCCTCAATCAGTATACTTCAACACATATCAGCGAAGCGCTCTCTCGAAGCGGAAGAACCGAGTTCCAAAGATTTGTAAAAATCGCGACTTCATGAGGAGTCCCAGAAGCCTTCAGCCAACCGCATTTATCCACCCAATCACCTGCATTGGAGCATCGATGACAAAGCAAAAAAAATCATGTCGTAACGCCGAAGAGCAGCGCGTTATGCAAAAATGTCGTATCAAATGAGCAACGCGGTTCGTACAAGCACGGCTTGTTTTATGTGGCTCAATCAATTTGTCCAATTGACAGCGGGGATAGCCGCTCTCACTGTATTGCACGGACATGTATAGCGTGAGTCACTAGAAATTAGACACTCGTACCCGAGACGGTCCAAAGGACCGCACCCTCCGAAAACGTATGAAGAAATGTTGTGGTCCATGTTAAAGATTTTTAACACTTTGTTTCATAAATAATATGATTCATTTCCGGCAATACTTTAATTAATTTACATTCAATGTTTAATTTTATTGAATTAATTTACGCCTTATTTTTATTTCATCGATATGTAAAAGTCACCCCCAAAGTCCAGGCAAGGAGCTTTCTCTTCAAAGAAAAGTGAAAGAGTAGTTCCGAAAATAGTGAGTCCCTAATGATGTAGACTGAACTTTGAAATGAGTTTGAGGCGTTACCCCCACTTGTAGAGCAAAAAAGGCCTTTTTCATGACTTTTTTAAAAGAAAACTACAAAACTTTTTTAATCGATCAATATACCATCTTAAAGAACACATCTTGAAGAACTTTCAGTAATTTTTTTATTGACAAATATTACATTGTTTAGTGGCAAATGGCCGTCAATGAAATAATGTTTTTATATACACGGTTTGCGGTGACCAACATTGCGACGAAGTGGATCATCTGAAGAAAAAAATGCGGATGGATTTAGTCAAATATAAGTATAAACTAGTCTTTAATCGAAGGATTTTAAAAAATATTAATTTTTGACAAAATGGCGGACAGTCAAAGTTAATGGTTCGATTTTAACGAAAAAAAAACGGCCGTTTTTTGGCTATAAAACGTCCATTTTTTTCGAAAAAAAAATCGAACGATTAAAGACTACATTTTTATGTATTAAATAAGCCTGCAAAATTTCAAGAAGATCGGTTCATTAGTGTTCGAGTAATCTTGGTCACCGACTTCAGAAATGCCATTTTGAGAAAAACGCTTTTAAAGTTTCTCTTTCAACGCGGATTCTTCTCTTTCAACGCTCATATCTCAGTCAATTTTATTCGGATCGACTTGAAATTTTCAGGACATATTCTCAGATACTTATACTTCAAAAAAATGCAATAAAAAAAAATCGATTTTTTCAGAATTGCAAGTGGGGGTAACCCCTTAACGTCTCTTCGAAGTTCAAATACGGGACAAAAGAAATTTAAGCGTTCAAAGTGTATATCTTTTCACAGCCTTCAAACTTTGTCTCTGCTTTTAGTGGCTAAAAATCGTTTCTACGCTGGTTTAGGAGTATCTAATTTTTAATGACTCACCCGGTGTGTGTGTGCGCATGACAGAGGACGATTGCCATATTGTCGATCGTGCACTCGTCTCGCGTACGATCGAGTCGGGATTCGCAGTCGTAGAATAAAAACAAATGGACCGTAAAGTAACGATGATTATCTAACCGCGTATACGATCGTATCGTCATTATGTTTTAATTGATTAATGGGTAATGGTGCATAGGGCAAACGTGGCGATAAGGCTGCCGCTTCGTAATATCGATAAAGCTCCTTTGGCGATCGATTGCGAGAGACTCGGCTTGGTACACGATATGACAATGATGGCCGAAAGATAATTGATTGCACCGATTACTTCAGACACATATGTACTAGGTGGTTGCCCATGAAACCGACCATTTTTGAGCGAAAGAAAAGAATCGGTAGCAAATCGGCGAGCTGGTTTATTCAAAGTATCGCTCATTGGATCAGACAACTTTGGCCCATTTTTCAGCCAGTAATCGGATTCCACGCAGGAAGAATTTGGCGTCTTCAGAGGGCTTCAGTTATTCAGCCATGTTTGGTCTCCCTCGTACGAGGTGAAGTGCTGAGCCACGAGCGCTGACTGCATCGACCGGAACAAATGGTAATGGGAGAAAGTGATGTCTGGGGAACATGGACGGATGGGGTGGGATTTCCCAGTTGACTCCTTTCAAGTACTTCTTAACCGGTTGAGCAATATGCAGCCTGGCGTTGTCATGCTGCAAATCAAATTGTCATGTCTTCTCGTGCAGAGCTCGCTTCAAACGCACCAATTGCAATTGATAACGATCCCCAGTGATGGGCTCCGACGGATTCAGCAGCCCGCAGTGTACGGCACTTTTGGCTGGTTTTTCGTGATCCTGGTTCCCGTGCGGAAAACTGATAGGGCATCCCTAATGAAAATAAGGGCCTTTCAGGGCTTTCCTAGTGCTTTCCCTAGTAGGTATTTCCACAATGGGCCCAGACTTGGCCATTATCGGGATAAACTTGTAGGGATTTCCACAATAGGCCCCGACTTGGCCATTATGGGGATAAACGTGTAGGGATTTCCACAAAAGGACCCGAGTTGGCCATTATAGGGATAAACCTGTAGGGATTTCCACAATAGGCCCAGATTTGGTCAGTATAGGGATAAACAAGTAGGGATCTCCACAATGGGCCTAGATCTGTCTATTATAGCGATAAACCAGTATAAATAGCTTAGGCTACATGGTTGATGGTATTTCAATTATTCAAATCGATTATATATATCGACCGAATAATATTATCGAACGCAAATTGGGAAAAAGCGTAAGGGCTTTAGCAAATAAAAAATCAACGATGAACACAAATATGCAGACAAACATCAGACAGTATTTATTTATCAAATTAAAGAAACATTTTACATAGATA
Organism: Ophion ellenae; assembly: GCA_963210295.1. Taxonomy (NCBI): domain Eukaryota; kingdom Metazoa; phylum Arthropoda; class Insecta; order Hymenoptera; family Ichneumonidae; genus Ophion; species Ophion ellenae. The sequence continues at coordinate 43,635,910 of OY723391.1, forward strand.
TAAACAATTACTCATGGTTTCACTCATACATGGAGTAATGCTAGCGCATAAGTGTCAACAGTCCCAACCGGTTTTCTCGACATTTTTAAAGCAACTAATTTCCGCTCAATACTCATCATAGGGAAAATTATTTCTTCTGAAGACTTCGCTGATATTTCCCATTCATAAACTTTATCTGACTGTGTAGTATAAGTAAATAAATTGGTCTTTGTTTTACAGATCTTTCCCTCGATGGAAATAGATTATAGTGATTCAGTAGACCCATATATTTTTTTATTTCTACTACACATCCATTCCTTAGAATGGATTATTTTTTGTATTAATTTTGTCATGGCAGTTTGTCATAAAGGCTCACATGCAAATACGCAATCACATTTCTACGCGCGCACACATACATACACATGTACTCACGCCCACACCTATGCACATGAACAATTACATAAAAACAAATACAGATATACCCTGACGCATTTAACATACACGTATATCCACTGATACGGATATTTTATGGCGCTGAAATGGTTATGATGAGGCGCCGTTGAGGCATTTTCAGGGCGCTAAAATGGTTTTGATGAGGCGCCATTGAGGCAACTTATAAGGCCCCGGTCGTTGCGCCTTTCATGGCTCTTGTTGACAAAGTGTGACCGGCCGCTAACGGCCCTCATGTGGCTTCCAGATTAGGGCCCGAATAAAGTTAGGGGAATATTATTGGGGCCCGACCACAGCCCCAACTCAATTTCCGCACGGGTCGTCCATAGTGAAATGATGACTTTGGTAGCGGTGAAAGCACTCTTTGCACGTTCTACTCGATGAAGATTGTTCGGCATACACCTCCTCTAGCAAACGATGCTAACGGCCGATCTCTTTGCCAGAAAATACTGAAGCATGACTTCCGGTATATATGACTTCTTTGGAAGAAAACTTGCCGGTGTAAACGTAATTACAATAGGTAATGTTAACGCCTCCCCCAAATGTCAGCTAGGCGCTTTATCGGGAATCTAAGGACCTGTCGTCATGTGTATTGGGGACTTTTAATTTGAAAAATGTACACGTGTATGTATATATATATATATATATATATATATATATATATATATATATATATATATATATATATATATATATATATATATATATATATATATATATTGCATGCAACATATAATAATCATTTGCATGTTTCATTGTCAACATCGAATGTTCATTATTTTCATCTCCCGGCGAAGCACACATTCAAACGAAACGAAGATACCAAAGTACAATGGGGATGAAAATATTTACAAGTAAGATCTCCCCCAGCTACGAACGCGCAAGGGTTGAAGGGCCGAGAGGGCGGGTGGAAGGGGTGGAGAGGCTTGATTATAATCGCGCGCGGGACGATTTTCTCAACGCGAGACTCAAACCGACGTCGCGGGTGGCCGTTTCGCATTCACAATGAATCGAGAGAAAAAGAGAGGCTGAGGGAGAGGAAGAGAGAGAGAGAGAGAGAGAGAGAGAGAGAGAGAGAGAGAGAGAGAGAGAGAGAGAATGGTCATTCATTTTAATGTCCATTAAATGCAGATCTCCAACGAAACAGACGTTTTACCCTCGTACACTTCTCGCGCCGCGCATTACTTGGATTCGTAATGAAGTCTTTCCGCGCGCCCGCGAGTCTCGCATATATTACGTTATCATTCCGTTGTCCGCGAGCGCTCATAACTTTTAATTCTTCTCCTCTGCAATACGGACGCTTGGAGAAAGGCACGGGATAATGCGATTATTTCGATCGGCAGGCAAAACGGCCTAGCCAAAATATACGCATGTATGAATAATTTTCGTACAAATTAGTCGAAAGATCAATAAACATGTTCCACTTCGTCTGTGATGGAAGACCTGCAGACGCGAGCGAAGAAAGCGAAAAAGTCATGTGTATGTTGAGTCGAATTGCGCAATCTACCCTTTCGACCAGTTCTGAATTACGTCGGCCAGGAAAACGTAGCTTGGGGACACAAAAAACAAGTCAACTTTTCATTACTTTTTGTGATGAGAGTATTGGGATGATAAGGTGGGGATTTTACACATAATTAGTACATGGTTTTGTCAAACTTAATATAATTCGAAATAAAAAATGTACTGCTAGTGTAATAATAAAACTTTCGTATGACTGAATAGTATTTTAAAAATTTTGGAAATTACGAAAATGGCAAGATGCAGACAAAAGAGTTCGTTTTTTTTAGCAAAGACATATTCAATCATTTTTCATTAACAAATGGAAAAATGTATCAAACTGGTCACACTATGAACTATGTCTGACATATGCTCTGTCCGAATTTGAAGTTCATCAGACATGTAGATTTTAAGATACAACTTACACCGTTTCATAATATTAGTTTCGAGAAAAATGCAAAAAAAAGTGTAGATTGCAGTGAGACAGTTCGCCATAGCGCAGTGGGCTATCTTGCCCTTCAACAAAAATCGTCATAACTGGGTGGATTTTATAAATTCTTACAAAATGTTTCTTGCACATTACCGCTATGACCCTAGACTATAAAAGTATGCAAAAAATCATATTTCTTTGAATTTTAAGATTATGCAGACCCCTTAAACTTGAATTTCAGTGAGTACTTAATCGTTTTCACGCGTCACTGCATGCGCATATATGGTACAGTTAAAGCCTGTTTCTATTTTAAAAGCGTTTTACTTACAAGGAACATCACTTGAGCGTCCGCCTTCGATTTAGTTCAAACTATATGTGATAAAGCGCTGAAAACTATCAGACACGTATTTTTTTTATCGGTGGAAAAACGGTTTCAATGAGAGAAACCAGCCCTCAAAGAAAGGCGTGTCACCCCTTAATTTAATTTTTTTCAACACTTTCATAGTGGATCTTTTATCGCTTTACATTAGAAGAATTTCGTCTTTTGTTTCATTCAGATCGGTGGACTGCTCGTGGGTGGAACTGCTAAATCATCCCTCGATACGCTTTACTTTGAGGGGTGGCGTCCCCTCTTAAAACCGTTTTTCAGCCAATGAAAAAATCCTTGTCGAATCGTTTTCAATGCTTCATCACATATATGAGTTTCAACAAAATTGAAAGCGGGCACTTAAGTGATGTTCCTTGTTAATGAAAACTAGTTGTGATTGAACGCCTTTGTTACAAGTCGTTTTTCGTAGTGAAAAACTAGTTCTGACTGAACGCCTTTGTTGAAACTAGTTTTACCTAGTGAACATTGGAATTCATGTTTAGAAACAAAAAAAAACCAATCTTCGATCTCATTTAGAAACAGTGTGAACTTACTCATTTCGTTGGAACTAGTTTTTCCTAGTGGATACAAGTTGTAACTAACATTCATATTTGTTTGAATACATTTGCTGTTTTTAAAATGAATTAAGAAGTATTCAATTAACATTAATGAATATGTTATTACGAATGTTAACAAACAAATCCTTAATTATTGATAATAATAAAACAATACAAAATTATAAATATATAAATAAATTGAAATATTAATTAAATACTGAAAACCAATATTAATTAAACAAAGTTCATTAATCAAAGTAAAATCAATTGTGACAAAGGCCTTCACTAATAACGAGTTTTCACTAGGGAAAACGCGTGTAAGCTGAGAAGAAGTTTTGATTGTAACATATACAGTGCCGGTCAAAAGTTTGCCATCACGGTCGATAATTGCAAAAAATGTTATCACCTTAGATGGTTGCAAAATTACACCAGAATAATATAACTCATCTCATTCTTATTTCAGTAAAATATTATATAGCTCTAAAAAATGAATTATATTATTCTGGTGTAATTTTACAATTATCCGTAGAGATAGAAAATTTTGAAATTATCCAAAGTGATCGAAAACTTTTGACCTGTAATATTGATTGTGAATAACTTTTTATTATATAATATCATAGAGATTATTATAGAAAGCTTTTGATTATATAAGATTGTAAAACTTTTTGCAATTACCCAAAGTGATGGAAAACTTTTGACCTATAACATTTACAATTAAATAACTTTTGTTTATATAATATTCCAAACTTGCTCACCTCCGATTGCTGCGATGAGAATCAGCGCAAAACCATTCGTGGACGTATACAATGTGTCCCAGAACTGAATGCGTTACTTGGAATGGGGGTTTGGGGGTGAAATTCTGAGTCGATTGATACAAGCATGTGTGGGTCTCAGATCAACCCCTGAATTATTATGAATTTTTAAAGGCGGGCCAATCAGGTGCACCCGTCTTTAAAAATTAATAATAATTCATGCGTTGATCTGAGACCCACACATGCTTATATCAATCGACTGAGAATTTCACCCCCAACCCCCCCATTCTAAGTAACGCATTCAGTTCTGGGACACCCTGTATAGGTCCACGGATCTTATTGCGCTGATTCTCATTGGGCTGATTCTCATGGGCGCACTCAATTGGCCCGCCTTCAAAAATTCATAGTAATTCAGGGTTTGATCTGAGACCCACACATGCTTATATGAATCGACTCAGAATTTCACCCCCAACCCCCCATAACAGAGAACACATTCAGTTCTGGTACACCCTATATTGTCATCGCTCCATCCCCATCCGGTAGCCTCACCATTTACGTCAGACTTTTCGCGAGAGTCTCCTTGCAGACTCTTCCTGTCCGCTCCCGCTTGTAACGTATGCATAAGTTCGCCGCGACCAGGGGAGGGGCGGAAGTGTGCTGTTTGAAGATTTTCACTGCCCCTTTGCGCGTGTACACAAACGGGGTGACGAGAGGGAGGATTGGAGGAAAGGTAAAAAAAGAAGGTAAAAAGGAACGAGTAGAATGACACCGTAAGCATATGGCCGACGAGGGTTTTGCCAGTGTGTTGTCAGCCAAGAGTGCAAGGACGCGACCCTTCGCCTCGAGAGCAACCCTTGCGTTTTCCCTCGTCGCGAGGACTTCGCGTCCGCAGAAACGACCGAGACACGCGGAGAACCGGCTGGAACATTAATATCGCGAAATGAAGCTCATTTGCATATAAATAAGGTGTGGGACGATGTGGCAGGGATGCTGGTGCGAGAGGGAGGGGGAGGGGGGTTTAAATGGCAAAGGAAGTTGGTGAGGGACGGTTGAGGAGTAAAGTAGACGGGTCCTTGCTGGATGAGCCACCACCCTATTCCGTTCATCCACACCTTCCTCAACCTCTTCTGCGTTTCTTCAGCCCCTAGATGAGCCTCAACCCTTTCTAGCCCTCTTCCTCGTCTTTTACTCCTTTTCTGTAGACTAATTACCCTTATGGGGAAAACTACGTCGTAGCTTTACGAAGCCGTCGAGACTAAGGAGATTGTATATGGAGATGGAGAGGGAGGAAATGAAAGAGGGGGGGGAGAAAGTGACAAAGGGAGAGAGAGAGAGAGAGAGAGAGAGAGAGAGAGAGAGAGAGAGAGAAAGAAGGAAATAGTTGCGGTCATCACTCGTCACTTTACTGATAACCAAGAGTTTTACTGCCTCCACGTGACAGTTGCGGGATTTGTTAACTATATTTCACGACCCTTGTACCATTTTGTCCCTAGGATTTTTGCTAAATTTTTCCTAGTTCTTTAATTCCCTGGGGAAATGTAATGGTTCCAACTTTCTATATAGACTCTCTCTCTCTCTCTCTCTCTCTCTCTCTCTCTCTCTCTCTCTCTCTATCTAATAATAAGAATATAGTAATAATAATTATATAATAGAGCAATAATAATAATTGTCATATTGATTACGATATTAATAATATTATTATAACAACAATTATTACAAGAAATATTATTACAAATGACAAATATTATTGCAATTATATTATTACAACAAAAAACAAGAATGATTTTTTTTGCGGTTTACGATTAATGAGGTTAACGATCGAACTAAAATTTTGCACAAACCTTCCTTTCAATATTTCAAGATAACCCCTGAAGGACTTTTCGGCGACGCGCAATAGTTTTTTGGTTTGGGTTCGGGTTTCTTTGGGTTTCTTCGACTATTTTTGTTTGGACAAAACGGCGAGCGCGATAACATATATAGGTATGAAAGGAGACGTAGCAGATATAGATAATTCGGCGGCGCGCGTTAAAAAAATGTACTCAATATCAACTTTTGCGAGTCACCAAAAATCCCTTTAGGGGTTGTCTTAAAATATTAAAAGGAAAGCTTGTGCAAAATTTTAGCTCGGTCGCGGGGGGGGGGGGGGGGGGGGGGGGGGGGGGTCGGAACCCTCTCTATTAATATCAGGATTATTTTCATGATTATTTTGATTATTATTATTTTATTTATTTACAGTATTATAATAACTATTATTCTTTCTATATAGACTCTCTCCCTCTTTCTCTCTATATCCTTGTAATAATATATAATCATATTATTTATAACATTAATTATAATATCACAACAAAAGCAAGAATGATTTGTTTTGCTGTTGATAATTTTTTTTTGTCATTTTATTATCTTTATTATTATCTGGATTATCTCGATTGTTTTTATTGTTATTACTATTTTTACTTTGTTCATGTATCAGCAGTATCATATCTACTATTATTATTAATGTTATTTTTGTTGTTTTTTCGTTGCGTCATTGTTCAACCGAAGTATAATAAACTTTTTAAACCTGAGAAAAGGTTTTTCCAAAACGCAATATAATAAAAAAAAACCTCTTGAAATCATGGTCACTTGTTTTACTGGATAAACAATTCTGATTTATCGCAAATATCTGGAACTAAACTCTTTTTGAACTTCAAACAATGGTCTAATTATATTTTTTTTAACCGAAGTAAAAAAAGTCGAACCAATAAATCAATCACTCTCTCACTCGCTCTCTATCCTTCGCCCTTTCCTCTCCTTATTTCCTTTTTTATATCCAAGTTATACTGACCTCAATTCGCAAATGATTTAATTATATTCCTCATTGCATGAATTGCAAAAAAATGTTTACCCTGAACCTGAGCTTTTCAATGTATCAACTCCGGGAAGCCGTAAGGAAGCATCCTTAAGGGGAAAGGATCGTACACGATGAGAAGCTCAAACGAGACGATAGGAGCTTGAATGACGACAAGATATCTGAGTAAGCCAAGACAAGGAATACATTACGAATCAATCAATCGAATGGTAACCCCCACCCCCTTCTTTCTCTTTTAAAAAAAAAAGTAATCGTAAAAAAAAATGGAAGAAAAAAAATAAAAAGTCGCGAAAAAAACAAAAACTCGGAGAAAGAAAAACAAAAAAGGGATTTAAAAAAAACAAAAAATAAAAAAAAAATATAAGAAAAAAACGAAAAATGGAAGAAAAAAACGGAAAATTGCGGGGGTGGTGTATACACAGGTACGTCATATAGGTACGGCTATAAAAATACGTATCAACGATTCGGGCATGGCGTGGCCATTAGTCCAAAGACCGTGAGAGCCTCATGCGCTGTTTTGCCTCCGCTATACCCGGCTATCGTTAATTAAGCACAAACGGATATTAATGGATTTTTACACATACGCCATGTCTCCCTCCGTCTTTCTCTCTCTCGCTCTTTGGGAGACCAGTGGGGTGCACTCTTTCCGCGAGCTCTCGTTTTTTCGTTTTCAATCCCTCGTCCTCACCCCCGCGAACAACAACGCGCATTGAGACCAATCCCACATCCCCTTCCCCCTCCTCGCCGTATCGCCCCCTTAGTCTGACGCGCCACGGGGTTCGAAGCCAAATCCAATTACTTTTATTCGGGCAAAATGAGTGCAGCTAAGTCATTAATACTAATCAATGGGCGGTGCGGGACCAACGGCCGCCGGAATCTCGCACGTTTGCCGTACAGAAATTGCCCATAACTCAAATCGTTAAATTACTTTATTGTAAAAAACTTGGGTTTTTTGCGCTTTCTCCCACTCTTTGTAATGTGCAAACAAATACGCGGAAAAGTGCACTTATTACCCTTGAGGCTTGGAAGATCCTTCCAGAGCTGTCCTGTTCATATATATATATATATATATATATATATATATATATATATATATATATATATTAGGGTGATTCGTTTCAGGGCAACGTTTTTTTTTGACCCATCGTGCTCAAAAACCTTTAGTTGGTACTCAAAAACGAACTTTCGTGAAAGGGGGGTGTTGTCAAAAAATATTTAGAGGTCGCGAATCAAAATTGAAGGTTTCCCATTTGATTAACATTGAAAAAAATGTTTTTCTCATTATTAGTATTACCATTCCGCGAATTTTGATATCGCGATATTTTCCAAGTGGGTTCTCATAGGAAATATGATACTCCACATTAAAGTTAATCGAGCCATGGCCGTAAATTCAACCATTTCAGCGGCATCATTATTTCAAGTGAATATTGTGCAAAATATCTATTCAAACGGCTGTAACGCCTAAGCTATTAGATATATCGAAAAAAATTCAGATGAGAACTTTGTAGAGAAAGTAATTTTCCACAAAAAAGTATCATAAGCCGAGCCCGAAAATTCAACTCTTTTTAAGCTATAGGTGGATGAAGTAAAATAAATAGATCTTTTTTAAAACAAAAAAAAATCTATTTATTTTACTTCATCCACCTATAGCTGAGAAAGAGTTGAATTTACGGGCTCGGCTTAGAAGACTTTTTTGTAGCAAATTACTTTCTCTACAAAGTTCTTATTTGAATTTTTTTCGATATATCTAATAGCTTAGGCGTTACAGCCGTTTGAATAGATATTTTCATACAATATTCACTTGAAATAATGATACCGCTGAAACGGTTGAACTTACGGACATGGCTCAAAGAACTTTATTGTAAAGTATCATATTTCCTATGAGAACCCACTTGGAAAATATCGCGATATCAAAATTCGCGGAATGATAACATTAATAATGAGAAAAACATTTGTTTCAATGTTAATCAAATGAGAAACCTTCAATTTTGATTCGCGACCTCTAAATATTTTTTGACAACACCCCCCTTTCGCGAAACTTCGTTTTTGGGTACCGACTAAAGGTTTTCGGGCACGATGGGTCAGAAAAAAAAAGTTACCCTGAAACGAATCACCCTAATATATATATATATATATTATATAAAAAAAGGTCTCTTAAAAAATTGAAGGATCGTCCTCAAAACAGCCGGACGTGCTGGACTCAATATAACGTGTATATATATATATATATATATATATATATATATATATATATATATATATATATATATATATATATATATACATATATATATATATATATATATATATATATATATATATATATATATATATATATATATATATTTTGAACCCATCATATCTACGTTATATTGAGTCCAGCACGTCCGGCTATTTTGAGGACGAACCTTCAATTTTTTTAAGAGACGTTTTTTTAAATAACCATACATTTTGATTATTAAGATGATCATAGAATGACTAAACCTGTTACATTTTGGCGAAAGGTCATTTTGAAGACATTGGGGTTTAGATGACATTGAGTATGGGGCCAACCGGCTCCTTCGAGAAATGCCCTCTAAGTTAAATTTCATCCCAATCACCTTTCCCTATACACAGAGCTACTGGTCACGATCCGGTGAAAGGGTTTCGGGTGCTTTCCCCTATCAAATAACCCAGAAATGCTCCATACAAGAGTGAACCATTTTCGAGATATTGACCTCCACATGCAAATTATCCATCCCTCTATCCCATCGCGTATGGGCCAGCCGTCTTCGTCGCTCGTCATGGCGCGGGACATTCGTTTCGTTTTTCACATTAGCGAAATTACCCGAGTGCGCTGCGAGGCTCGGGGCTTTTATTTTATTTTGTTCTCACTCTTCGCTGTTTTTTCTTGCCTTTTTTTTTGCACAAACGAACGTTCGTCGATTTTTCGAGTAAATTTATAATATTATAATCGTTTGGTAACGTATGGAACGACGAGAGCTTGCGCTCTCTCGCGAGTGCGAGCACATTGACGTCTGCATTTATATTGGTATGTGTATAAGCGAGCATGGTTTTTGCCGGGAACCGGCGCGCCGCCGCTTCGAAATTGATATTGCCCTGCGATCTCCACGAGCATAGTTTAGTCGGACGATCGAGTAAATAGCCGGTTGGTTTAATATGGCGACTAACGCGCTAGTCTAACTATTTGTTTATATATATATATATATATTATCGTATATGCACCATAGCGATACATGCATTGATGATCTGCACTAGAGATCTTCGAATTCGATTTCATTGAATTGCACGGAGGAGAGCGGGCGTCTGACTAATCATTTCCGCTTGATTCCTCGCGATACTTTTTACCTCTGATATATATATATATATATAATTATGTGTATATATATATATATATATATATATATATATATATATATATATATATATATATATATATATATATATATATATATATATATTACATAATTATTTATTCCATGCTACGCAACGATTGCAATATGCATTTTTTTTGTAGGCGGTCAGTAAATTCTCATATAATGATAAATTGTCGGATGTATCGCATTGTTGCATTTCAAATCGGACGATGAAACAGCTAATGCGCTTTCCGCATCAAATTCGATGGAAAATAAATTTGCATATAAATATTGTATGCGCTTGCATTACCGCTGTGTTCGGAAAAAAGTATCCCGCGATTTCGCGAGCTGGTCGCTATAAAAAAACTTGCGGAAGCATTTATTTTTATGAATACGGCCGAATTCGCCGTTGCTTTGAATCCTTTTTTTCAGCTATCATTCTCTCTCTCTCTCTCTCCCTCTCTCTCTCTCTCTCTCTCTCTCTCTCTCTGTCTCTCTCTCTCTCTCTCTCTCTCTCTCTCTCTCTCTCTCTCTCTCTCTCTCTCTCTCTCTCTCTCTCTCTGTCTCTGTCTCGTAAACATACATTTTTGCGGCTTACTACGTCACCCGCGGCGCACACTTTTGCAAGTAAAACGCTGAGCGCTCATACGTTTCGCGGGTGGCTTAATCCCACTTGCCTCGTCCATTTAATATGCACCACCCATATCGATGCTCGCGCCGGGCTTCCGTCGTTTGCGAATTCGCGCTGGGCAGCGAAAGCGAAAAAAAAGTCGTAAAAAGAAGAAAAAAAAAATCCGAAAAAAATCACGAGCCCCGCCTCTGTATCTCTGGTTCCTCGCTGCATGGAAGGCGATTTTCGTTCGTTAGCTATTGACCGCGCTTTATATCCGCGAGTGGTTACCAAGGGGTTGCGGGCCGACAAGGGGCCGCGGGTGTAGGGAGTGACGTGATACTTTTTCCCATCAAGCTGAGGGACAACTGCCACGGGACTGGCCGAAAAATGTAGGCACCCGATCAACTACTTTGCTGATAAGAACGCAAAGTTGTTCAGTCGTTGGAGGCCGATAGAGGCTTGATAGATATCCTATCTCGAAGCAGAACATTTTCGACCTGATGAGGCAAAGTCGAGTTGGGAAACAATATTTTTGAAATTGCTACGGCAAAAATTAAGTTCGCGAGCACGTTGTACGATTTTGACGGAAATCTTATGAGCTTTTGTCCACATTTTTGCATCCCCGTTGTGATATCATGCTGTTGCGGAACTGAGCTCCAGCCGCGTGAAGACATGAGCAAAAAATCGACAGCCGGATGACTTTGATTTTGTTTCGGCAGCGGTGCAGTTTGAAGAAAAACCTAAAATCTGGATTTTCAGCCTTCGTGGGTCAATCTACATGTGTGTCTATATACTTGCAGGGTGAGGCACATAAAGTGTTACAGAGTAATAGCACTCAAACTATTGATCATATCCAAAAATGTTTCAGACAAAAGTTTCAGTGGTCCGAGATGACCACCCTATTTTTTTTTCGGTGGAGGCGCTGAAGCTACGTCAAGGTCAACTCCACTTTTTTAAATGGAATGGTACTTTTTTTCAACCATCTTGTGGAGCACCTCAAGCCGCACAAAAAACATTAGGGGGTCAAAGTCGTTCAAGGTCATTCAAGGTCACCTATTAAAATGAAATACAAATCTAAATATCTCGGGTATCTACCAAATACTTGGCAGTGATCCGAAATATTAGTATCCGAGATATTTAGATTTGTATCATCGATACTGACCTTCAATGACCTTGAATGACTTTGACCTCCGGATGTTTTTTATGCGGCTTGAGGTGCTCTATAAGATGGTTGAAAAAAATGTACCATTCCATTTTCAAAAGTGGAGTTGACTTTGACGTAGCTTCAGCGCCTCCACCAGGTAAAAAAAATAGGGTGGTCCAATATGACGGCCTTCCCGAACACTGAAACTTTTGTCTGAAACATTTTTGGATATCATCAATAGTTTGAGTGCTATTGCTCTGTAACACTTTATGTATATCACCTTGTATATATATATATATATATATATATATATATATATATGTATATATATGTGTACACACACACACACACACACACACACACACACACACACACACACACACACACACACACACACACACACACACACACACACACACACACACACACACACACACACACACACACACACACACACACACACACACACACACACACACACACACACACACACACACACACACACACATATTATATATATATATATAACCTTAGGAACGAGAAAATGGCCAACTTTTTTTATTTTTAATCAAATGGCTACTTTGAAGATTCTTCCACCTCGCTGTCTTTGAAGGCCAATTTTAGCCAAAGTAGCCCTATTAAGTACTACTTTTTTAAAATGATTATGAAAACTGAGAGACTGGCGCATTCTTGAGGCCTAATTAGGAACCATGAAGTCACCTGTTTAGATTTTTATTTATAGTTGAAAATTTAAGTCATAATTTACCGAACGTAATTTGTTCACTTTAGACCAACATTTTCATAACTTTCATCACAGTTACGAAGCTGATTATTTTATGCATAAAAGTACCACTCATGAAGATTCAGTTGCAAAACAAAAATCTCGACAAAGACTTATACTTTTTTAAATTTTTTTTCTTTAAGCTGGTCAGTTCGGAAATTCTCAAAATTTCAGAAAAAAATTCGTAACTCGAAAACTATGAAAAGTCGCGGAACATACATGGGGGTGATTCGGATACCCCACGATACACGGGACCTAAATTTTATTTTTGGACACCAATGTTCCGGCCAGCCTGTGTATAGAGAGAGAGAGAGAGAGAGAGAGAGAGAGAGTGTATATATATATGTGGGTGGACATTGCTGAGTTTTCACAATGAATCCTTTCGTCGTCGGGTTCACCACAAAGGGAAACTCTAAAACGCTTAATATGTATCTAAGTATGGCGATACACGTCCTGCTGCATATTTCCATTCCATTATGCAAAGTGGCATTGGTACCGGTAACATTACCGCCTGTATAGCTTCAATGGATCGTCGAAGAGCGGGAGAGGCAGAGAGAGAGAAGCAAAGAGACAGAGCCTGGTAAGGCATTCCAGTAAAACGTGCTGTACCGAAGTGTATTTGTATGCCTATAGGTGTGCCCTATCGATTTATTATAATCCAGCGTACGTCTCTCTCGACGGAGAAACCTTTCATCTCTAAGTTTAGCTGGTGCATACCATCATGCCAATTATACTGCGATTACCAATCGCAAATAATCGATTCTCTTACAAATTTTTGACATTTATATCGACATTAATGGACGCGCGGTCAGTGCCCTCGTAGTCAAGTTGCGTTGGCCTGTTCCAATACTGGCACGGGCGAGCGGCCGAGCACTTGCTTTTACCCAATTTCCGATGGTGAGCACTAGGGAAACTCAGTGAAAATGTAGACGCTCCAACGACAAAGGTTGTCCACAGTTGACCTGCACCCTTGTCCAAATTCGATGCATCAGCGCATTGGGAAACGAGTGGACAAGGTCTTTCGAGGCCTCAAGGCCATACCAATAGAAAAACCAATAGAACAAATAATCCGTCCGTGGCCATAATTACTGACGGGAGTCTTTCCTTCTTGTGCTTTCAGGACAGCGACAGGAGCAGCGTCGGTAGCCCGGAGCCAGCCTCGGGCGCGATGCACGAGCATCGCATGTTGCTCGAGGCTGGAAAGAACTCGCGAAAGCAGAGGCGAAGCGTCTCACCGGAGAACATGTCACACGCGAAACGAGCAGCTGAGGCCCAAGCTCATTTCAACGGTACCAGTAAGTCTGCAACATGCAATTGAGAATCCCAAAAGACCTAAGAGAAACAACGAAAAGAGAGAACAAAATGACAATTCCATATCAACCATTCGACAACCTGACCAAGTATCCAATATTGATTCGATACTCGATTAGGTATTCCAATCAAGTGCCTAATCGATGTTCAAATAACAAGAGTACCCAGCTAGGGAAGTCTACGTCAATTCGCCAAGCCGTTGACCGATTTTTTTCCCAATAAAATTCCCAGTGGCGAGCATGGTGACCCTGCAGAATCTCCAGAATCTGGCGAACCTTCAGAACCTGCCGCAGGTGGCCTCATTGGCGGCAGAACTTCAGAGCATGTCGGCGGGCTTGACAAACAGCCAATTGATCAACACTCCGCTCAATCTCACAGTCAGCTCGTCCGGTAGGTCTTCCATCAGTTGATCCATGCGCGTAAAGTATCTTATCACGAAGGAGCTACAGCGTCGTGACTTTTCATCGACAGCAGGAACGTTGCCGACCGCATCCAGCACGACAACGGTGCCGCACCTACTACCTCCGAGTTCAGCCCCGATGGCGACGTTACCACAATTACTCTCGCAACCCCAACCCGTTGCGATGCCACAGTTCATACTCACGTCGGGTCAACTAGTCCAGGGAATTCAGGGTGCTCAGCTACTGATACCAACGTCGCAAGGTAAGTTTCCAGCCATCGAATCGCAACGCTCTCCAACACCCTTGTCAGTTGAAAAAACGCAGGCGAAGGCATTGACGGTGCACTCACTGAATTTGGAGTCATCTGTCTGTAGCCTGGTTTTTCCATAGGTAACATTTTATCCTTGTCAACAATCAAATCATCGGCACCCCCCAATGACGGATTTCATCAGGCCAAGTCATTTTTCGTTTTTTGTATCCAGAAAACATGTTGTTTTTCAAAAAAAAAATAGAAAACTTCTTCATAATAACCTTGATGCATAATCCTCGATACGACATGACCATAAAGTACATTGCCAGCATACACACGAACTATGTCTGACATACAGACAAGTGGGGCTGCAGGCAAAAGCTAGTTTCTGATGGAATAAGAGAATAATCATTTGGTAAAAGGCTTCATCACCTATACTTACGCGATGATCACCCAACGGGAATAGCCAGGGATCCCTAGTTTTAATGACAATTACACATCAGTAGAATATCACTCGATTGAGTTTTCGCCGATGTATAATATCGACGCTGGTGGGAGAGGCCTCGGGCTATCTAGCCGTGGCGACTATGTCTGACCGGTTCGGACCAGGATACCCCGCGAATCACCGCGTCCATACTTAGTGTGGTTCTAGGGCTCCGCGCAGGCCACGCTGAGGGGCGGACAGGGAGAGAAAGCGCTCGCAAACTCTGCAACTAATTTCAATGTATAATTAACGTCTCACTACCAACCCCCTTTTGCCAAGAGACCCTTCTGGCTCTCTCTCTCTCTCTCTCTCTCTCTCTCTCTCTCTCTCTCTCTCTCTGCTTTTCCTCGTGGTATGTGTTTGGCCAATCTCCTTCTCACATACACCCATGCTGGGTTCTAGTATCCCTTTTGGGGGCATTCGGCCCTTTAGTACGTCCATTCGCCCTCCGGCCGAGTAACCCTCTGCGCTCTTCTCCTATTCACATTAGATGCTGTCGTCGCATCCGCCTGTTCTCTTCGTTTCCAGCCACAGCGGGTCTGACTTTAAGGATTCGATAGTTGCTATATCGATTGCCACCTTTCACACACACACACACATACATATACTCACTGTGCCCACGACTTCGTCCGCGTGAACTTCATGGTTACGTTAGGTTAGGTTCTCTATCACAACCGAAACCGCAAATTAAAATCTCCGAACCCAGAATGATCGCAAAGTGTTCAATGATTTTTACACAACTCATATGTCCAATAACCTGATCAGTTACGAAAGAATATAAGTGCCAGCATGTAGACGCTCCTTTTATCCTTTTGGATGAACCGAAACCACGATGCGATATAAAATATACGTAGTGCCATCTATTATCGAATCATTGTACCATAAAAGATGCTCCAATCAAACGTTAAGAAGTGCATGTCCAGCTTTAATTTCGTAACAAATCTGAATAAAAAGTATCCTGCGTGTTGGTCCGGGCTGTACGCTATCTCTATCCCAAGTTTAAATGAAATTCGTTGAGCAGTTTTTGCGTGATGCGTGCACATACAAACAAAGGGACAAAAATCCAAAAAACTGCTGTTTTGACCTCTCTATCATTGGTAAACATGTACAGATACGACTTTGTTACGATTTTATTAGATGTATTGATAATGACATCTGAAAATTGAGAGCCACTCGATCTAAACGAATAGAAGTTACCCTCCAGTGTTTGTAAACTAACGAGTAGTTGACGGACATAACGATAGCAGCGGGGAATGCAACCAGCTGAGAAGGTACGAGATATAACGTGGGGGCACATTCGTCTGCGGGGTGGTTCGATCGAATTAAGATTAAGATTGCACCGGTGGAGAAGACCATGCGCGATAAGCAAGACGTTTCCTCCATTCCGAGTGTAGAATCTTATCGTGCATGGTATCCATTGAGGCGAGGGGGCTGTAGGTAGGTGAGATTCACGTCTGTTTCGCCATCAACTCATTTACGTATGCGTATAAATCTAAACATCGTAATCCGTTTATTATCTAGCTTACCTCAGTACGTGAAACTTTTATGGCTGTTCGGAACACGGGATTTGCTTAGCCAAGCTATTAGGTACATACACAGGTACTCAAGATCAGTAATCATATTAAGCGCGTGTAGGCGAGTTAATCAGATTAGAGGAGCTGGGAGGTAATCCCGAAACTATTCTAAGTATGATTAGGCAGCTCAGTCCTTCTCGGTAAGGCCAGCCCAGTCTGGAGATAGAGAGAGTAAGAGAGAGAGAGTGAGAGGGGGGAGGGAGAGAGGGAGATGGAGTAGAGAGCCCAGTTCATGGCAGGACCAAGCGCACTCTGCGCCGTACTATGGAAGACGACGATAATAGTTTGCCAACTACGCTGGCCTCCCTACGTAACCTGCCCTATGGGTTGCTTAATAATCCCTCTATGAGACTCTGATAACTTCACTGCGTATACCCGGATCAACGAAATGCGAACGTTATACAGGGGCCCTCGATATAGACAGGGCGAGCAAGGTATAAGGGCACTTGATAGAAGCCTCGTCATACACTTGCCGGCCAATCGTGTGCAACCAGCCTGCACTCTCGGCGCAATCCAAACCAACGATTACCCAAAGCAAGCCTAACAATGACCTGATTCAATTTTTGATCTTTCATTTTTAGGGATCGCGACGCAAACCATACTTACCATTCCGGTGAGCCATGTGACGAACAATCAAATGGTGAATCTGGCCCTTAGCAATGGTCAAGTTGTGTCGACGACACTGGCGAATCTTCAATCGATTGCAGCACCACAGACCATGATGAACGTATCAACGAACAATGGTAAGAGGCCAGCGGGAATCATCGCTCACCCGATTAAGGGCCCAATCATTCGTGATGCTGATGACTCTGTGCATAATCGCAGTTCCAACGAGTCCAAATCTCGCGTCTGGCCTTGGACTGAGTCACGCAGCTTTGCCGCATCTTCTGGGCAACAGCTCGGCGAGCCAACAGCTCTTGAACGCCATGCAGCCGCAACTTTTGCAGGCAGCTCAAGTGGCCCAGGCCCAGGCGGCCCAGGCGGTCCAAGCAGCCCAGGCATCGCAGCAACCACTTCTAACGACCTCCATGCATCAGCATAGCCATCGGCACAGCTCGCACATGAATCACTACGCGGTAAGTGAGTCTAACGATGTTACGCGATCCTTTGAAAAGACGAAACAAGTCGGTCCGTGACACTCCGAGGATCGTGAATATCGGGAGATTCCGAGGGCAGCGTTTTAGTTCGACTTTCGTCGATCCGGAATTGGATAGGAGGGACACAACGCAGCCACACAACATTGGGCAATTATCTTTCCCCGCGTCTGCTCGAGCCAAAGTTGATAATTCTTCATAGCACAAGAGTAATCTCGTTAAAGAAGAGTCTTCGCCAGTGTTGCCGCCCATAATTCCTCCGTCCACCTTGTTTCTCGAGAGCTAATTAGATTGGACGGTATCCCGACTTTATCGGGAGACCGTTTTCCCTGATACCGCTCCGTATCCGCTTATACTCCATCTGCGGACATCCTCGAATACATAATTGCCAGATAGCGATATCCTTTGGACCGCATCGAGATGTAATCGGACTTTCGAACGGCTTCTTTTCTTTTTGCAATTGTGTCGGAGCAGTCGTCGGACAAGCTTCACAGAGAAAGGCCGGACCAGTCGTCACCGATGAACGGTCCTGTTGGATCAGCCGCGTCCGCCCTCAATAGACTCGCCGCGAGCAACGGAGAAATCACCATCACAACGACTCATGGATCTGGCGGTGGAAGCGGGCACAAAACGTCGCCAAGCGGCGTTCACAGTCCAAAAGACGAGGAAGACGATTTGCTCAGCGATTCGTCAAGTGAGTGCAACTTTATCCTCAATCAAGCGCGCTTAATAACACGCTACAGAATTTCATTCGCGATAAAGGTATATTCTTCCGGGCAGTCCGGCTGTGATCATAATATTGAGATTCAAAATGAACGAGCAGTGAAGTCCTCGCTGCGTCTTGGAACGAGATATGAAGTATACTTGTACTTTTGGTAACGGAAGGCTTGTCCAACTGTCATTGCAGACCAACCGACCATCAATGAAGCAACGAACAACGTCGTTGACCACATCAATCTAGACCAGATCAAAGAGTTCGCCAAAACGTTCAAGCAGCGCAGATTGTCGATGGGCCTGACGCAAACGCAGGTCGGACAAGCCCTCAGTATCACCGAGGGCCCCGCCTACAGTCAAAGCGCAATATGCAGGTGAGCGACACGATCGTCTTCAAGGGCATTGTACCGAAGGTATTTGATACTCGCGAAACAGTGAAATCAAGCGCAATGAGTCTGATCGTAGGTTCGCCGCGCCAGGTCACTGGAAATCGCGAGAGAGAGAGAGAACGTTCGGTTTGACAGGTCGAAAACCGTGACACTTCTTTGCGATTGTCCTAATTAATTCTTTTACCAAGAAATGAACAATTGCGACCTACGCCGACACGTGGAAACGGCAGATTAATAGCTGTATTTTACGTTCTTTCATCATCCGAAAATTTGATCCCCCGTCATCCTCTTTCTCGTTTTTACTGCGAAATTACACGAAACACCGCACGCGTCGAAGCGTGCAATTTAAAATCACCAAAGTCGGATCATCGCGAGAACAAGTGTCGCAAAGAAATGTCTGATTGTCGCGGAATCATACGAATCAAAGAAAGTGCTTTCACACGTTTTCTCGCGGAACTTCCAGCATCAACGGCAATTAGACGCTGCTTCGTTTGTTTCCAATTCCATTATTTCAATTCGCGTTTTCAACTGTCAATGAATGGCGAGGTGAAGACGTTTTGGAAACACTTGATGTCAATTTGTGTGTCAAAGGATTCGGGAAACGAAAAATAAAATTGCTATCGTGACTGCATTCACTGCGGCAATGTTCTTACTTTTGGTGTCCACGCAGACTCTTTGCCTGAATGATCTTCTCGATAGTGATCGAATTTTGGAGAAAAAAAAAAGTATCAAAAATATGTGCCCCGGTGAATGAGCTGTCACAAGAACGACACAAGACGAGTCGGATTCTTATCGTTTCGACTAACTTAAGCATTGGTGATTGTTCCCCAGTGCCCTGGCTACCCAGATGTACGCTGCCACGCAGATTGCCTCTCAGCAGCAAGCTATGTACGTTCACCTCTCATGCTACTTAATTTTTTTTTTATCTAAAAATACAAGTTTTAAATCGAAACAAACAAACGAAAAACCATTTAACTCGAATCCCTGCAGTTATACCCAAGAACGCGAGAAAAAAAAAAACAAATCAAAATCGGCCCATTCTCGTCGATACCGATCGTTCGTTGAGAAAATAATGATTCTACGCTATTTCGAGTGTGCGTACGAAGAATTGCATCGATAATGGCAAAAATGATGAACGCGAGGCGGTGAAGTTCACGCAGGACTTTCGGGCTCCTTCGATCCTTGATTTTTCTTCATTTTCACGAACATTATTTTCATTCGCACCCACCGACCCACCCCTTATGAGCATTTTCACTTACGGTTTTCAATGACAAAAATATCCTCTTCGTACGCCATTGCAACCTGATCACCAAATATCTTCGCTTTTTGCCGAATTTGGGTATAGCTGCAGTGCCACGTGACTGGTTTCTAATATCCTTCGCGTTTCGAATGACGACGAGCACTTTCGACATTAACATTATCATTCTAATGTCTCTATTACTCTCTAATATTTTTCTATATCTCTATATCCTTATATATCTATATATACGCATATATAAATATATATCTATATGCATACAAGTATTATATATAATTTTTATCATCGAGCCAGGGCATTGGCAAGCTTAGGCATGGTGTCGCCAACACGCGTAATACTCGTACTCTCCCTCGAACGTCTCCAATGATGATTTAACAATTGTTCGAGGGGATCCGCGTACGTCACACTTTGTCTATCTCTCGAAAAGTACAATGATGTTAATCCGACCGTTGAGGGATTTTTTAGTGTTTTCTGTCGGGGAATAAAGTTTTGTGCTACTTCGCGACACCTGCGTTGGCAACATCATGACGCGTTATCACCATAGACCTACACGCATGCACGCATTGTCAATGTCCTGTTTACCGATTCGAATGCATGCCTCTTAGTGCTCCTTTCACTTAGTTTCTTATTTATTATTATTATTACGAATGATGTTCGATCGTGGGAGTCGAGCGATGAGACCGGGGCTCGATGAGATCGAGGGGATTCTCATGTGGAACGATAAGGAACACAGTGTTCGTTCTTGACTCTAGGTTCGAGAAATTGGACATCACGCCGAAGAGTGCACAGAAGATCAAACCGGTCCTCGCAAGGTGGATGAAAGAGGCTGAAGAGAGGTGAGTTTATTATCATCGTTCGTTCAATTGTCCCAATTGTCCCAGTTTGCACGCTCTAATCCTAATAGACAAGAATTCCCCACCGCCCCGGAACAACTACCTGCTCTTTCCGGAAATCCCTTCGTCCTACCAGAATTCACATTATGAAACCTGCAATTCCGAAAGAAACTGGACAAATCAGTCGCAATGAAACTGGGGTATTCTGAAAAAGGAAAACCACCGGAAGAGTAGGAATGAGAATCGAAGACGTATGTGGATGAAGCACGTCAGCTTGGCAGCTAGTTGGGAATGTCTTTATGTCGTTCAATTATGGTTGCAAGTCAACTCGCGTGTCAAGCAAACCCAAACAAAAACGAGTACAAATGCCCGGAATTAGCATTGGAGGCATGTCTGGACGCAACTCGTCAGCTTGGCAGCTGGTTGCGAATGTCTGTTGGTGGTCCAATCGCAGTCCAAAGTTGACTTCTCTCGCGTATCAAGCAAACCGAAACAAAAAACCACCCCAGAGTACAAATAACCAGAATAAGCAGCGAAGACAGCTTTGTGTCTAGCGTATCAGCTTGGCAGTTGGTTGCCAATGTCATTTGGTGGTCCCGTAAGGGCATCAAGATGACTTGCCCCGCGTGACAAGCAAGCCTAAACCAAAAACCACCGGTACACAACAAATGACGGGAACGAACATTGAAGACATGTCCGGATGAATCGCCTCACTGTGGCAGCTGGTTGCGATGCTCATTTAGCACTCCCATTGTGGCCAGTTGACTTTCCTCGCGTGACGATCAAACCCAAACAAAAAGCCGCTGAAAGAGTGCAAATGACCGGAGTAGGCATTGGAGACACGTCTGGGTGAGCCTCGTCACTCTGGCAAGTGTTTGAATATCTTTCGCTACTCATGTAGTGGGTAACGAGCCCTCTGTGCGTAATTTGTGGGAGATTGCCGTGTTGAAGTGCCTCGATGGCGCGTAAACAGCGTTAAAAGCTGTTCACGCATCGAGAGGTCAACATCAACGACATCCAACGTGTCGTACACGCGTATGGACCGATCCTCATCTACACGATACACGTACAGGATAATTTCATTGAGCAAACTGTCGATGCCACGGGGCGCGAAGTCGATCTGCGGCACGGCGGCGATGAGAGGAGCGGGAGGGGACTGCTGGTGGTTGGAGGAGAGGACAGGGAGAGAGAGAGAGAGAGAGAGAGAGAGAGAGAGAGAGAGAGAGAGGTGTGAGGGAACGTCATCGCGATCGGCAATGGCTACAAACACCCTTATCGTATTTCGTTTGCCCGATTAATCCGTAATCATCCAACAGGATCTCGGCCATACCCCAGAGGGCAGCATATGCGCTGCCACCGTGCATACGCGTACACGAACGAACGCTGCGAGAGCGTGCGAAAGCGCGTGCCCGCTAATTGGTAATACGCTAATTGAATCTACCTGATTAATTTGCGGAATCGGGCATCTAATAAATACGGGAGAGAAATATGGGGGGGGGGGGGGGGGGCGAGAATGTTAATTAGCGAGAGGAAAGTAGCCGTATTCTCTACGAACTACAAAATTGCGGGAATTCGATTGAACGCGCAGCTCGTAACGATACGCAACGAAGCGCCGCAAAGATTCGCGGTCTATCAATGTCCTGTTTTTTTTTTTGGTTCGCTTGTCGAACATATTATCGCTGAATGATCGTTACTCAAGAGAGTACTACGAATCATTGACGGGCGGTTCTTCTGAAGTGGCGACAATCTTTGATTTTTTAAGGGGCTATAACAGTGTGAACGCTGAAAATTTTGGTGATGTTCGCGAATTTTTTGGAAGAAAAGTACTGGATTAAATGTTTCGGAAAATTAGGAATATAATTGGCTATATTTGACCTATAATACATAATTTTTTCATAGAAAAATATTGAGATCCAAACGACTTATGCGCTGCCTTCGGAGGCGCAAAATAAAGTTCCTCCACTGCTGACATGATTCCGGGTGATTGAGTAGCTGAAAGCGAAAAAGGAAAAAATGTCGTTAAACTGGAAGGTATTTCCTGTACAATAACGTAGGATTTTCGAAAAATATCAAAATCTAACAAAATGGCGTAGTTATGAAAAAAACGGTCTGTTTTCTTGCCTATAAAATTGTCGTTTTTATCAATGGCAAATCGTCAATTTTCATCGAATCAAAAATATCCTACGTCATTGTAGAGTAAATATATTCAAGAGTACTCAGTTCAAATTCCAAGTCAATCGGATAATTGCTCTTTGAGTTACAATGTCAGTAAACTTGAAAAATCTCATTTCATATTTTTAAAAGTATAAACTGTCGAAAAAGGCAAAAAAAATCGATTTTTTAAAAGTGTTACACTGGTATAGTCCCTTAAATAGCTTTTTTCTGACGAAAGATCGGTAGTATGAAAGTAAGGGATGTATGAGGGTGGAAGATTTTGTTTGCAGCCGATTATATATATATATGTGTGTGAGTGTGTGTGTGTGTGTGTGTGTGTGTGTGTGTGTGTGTGTGTGTGTGTGTGTGTGTGTGTGTGTGCGTGTGTGTGTGTGTGTGTGTGTGCGTGTGCGTGTGTGTGTGCGTGTGTGTGTGTATATATATATATGTATATATATATATATATAATTTTATTATCAATACACATATATTTTACAAATACAATATAATAATGGAAATATATTATGAAATTCCGTTCAAAAAACATTTGCAAGAATATAAAAATAAATAAATCACTAAAAACGTACACAATGTTATTACCAACAAACATACAGGTTTATTATAATACAATATGGAAAAGACAAATATATTATGAAATTGTATCCAAAACTAACAAAATATTTAAGGGAATATAAAAATAAAAAAGCAAGCCGAGTAGTTTGATAATCGGGAAGGGGTAAATTATAAAATAATATTGAACACAAACTAAATTAAACTACCCAATCATAAATATAAAGTGAACCACCATTGTGTAACAACCAAGTAAATCAATTCTCGTGCCACACTAAATTATTGACAATGCGGCTGCATTTCAAGTTAGCGGTGTAAATAGAAAAATAAGGTAATGAAAATTGAATAATTCGGGTGGTAGTGTAACCTGGTGAGTTGCAAATATAATTCACTATCCATACTTTTCGGCAGAACGAAACTCTCATCTCGTTATTGTCGTAACTACAAAAGTTTGCGAATGAAAAAAAAAAAAAACAATAGGGCTCATTGACTCAAACAAACTCCGACGGTCTTTTCGCATTCGGATTTTAACGATCAGTCGCGCCGGTCGAGCTCATCAGTTCGATCGACTGAGCGATAAATTCATTGCTAACGAATTTCAAGTGACTCGGATTATTTCACTTGGCTACAGCACCATTGCCGGAGCATCGTTTTTTTTGCACCTCGAAAACGATGTAGCGGTACCCGAACTCGAACTGGAACATCATCGAATACATCTGGGTCGGGAAAAAATCTGTGCTCTTTAACATTCATCAGTAAGTCGCGCCCCTCAAGAGCCCTATTCATTTAAGGCGTTACCACTTGTAGCGCAAAAAAGGCCTTTTTCATGAATTTTTTAAAAGAAAACTACAAAACTTTTTTATTCGATCAATATACCATCTTAACGAACACATCTTGAAGAACTTTCAGTAATTTTTTTATTGACAAATATTACATTGTTTAGTGGCAAATGGCCGTCAATGAAATAGTGCTTTTATATACACGGTTTGCGGTGACCAACATTGCGGCGAAGTGGATCATCTGAAAAAAAAATGCGGATGGATTTAGTCAAATATAAGTATAAACTAGTCTTTAATCGAAGGATTTTAAAAAATATTCATTTTTCACAAAATGGCGGACAGTCAAAGTTGATGGTTCGATTTTAACGAAAAAAAAACGGCTGTTTTTTGGCTATAAAACGGCCATTTTTTTCGAAAAAAAAATCGAACGATTAAAGACTACATTTTTATGTATTAAATAAGCCTGCAAAATTTCAAGAAGATCGGTTCATTAGTGTTCGAGTAATCTTGGTCACCGACTTCAGAAATGCCATTTTGAGAAAAACGCGTTTAAAGTTTCAATTTCAGTTTACACGAAGAAAATATTTTTTTTGTAAACTTACATAGAGTCATCTATTCCGGGCCCGTTTTTATAAATTCCAGTCTATTATATGAACGTTGTGAATGCCAGGTATACGACCCTTTTCATCGAACAATGCATTGAAGGTCGGAGGGGGGGTCGAGCGCGCCAGACGGCAGACTAGCCGGTCGTTTACACAACGGATTCTTCTCTTTCAACGCTCATATCTCAGTCAATTTTGTTCGGATCGATTTGAAATTTTCAGGACATATTCTCAGATACTTATACTTCAAAAAAATGCAATAAAAAAAATCGATTTTTTCAAAATCGCAAGTGGGGGTAACCCCTTAAACTTGGCTGAAAGTTTTATTTCTTTAGTCAACGTGATGTGAGAAACGTTCTCTCTCTCTCTCTCTCTCTCTGCCTCTGCAATCAGCGTGTCAATTGCTATCTCTCTCGCACCCACATATGGTTCACATCACTTTAAGGGAATGTGAAAGAGACAAGCTTCGTGTTTGAGTGTGTTTCGACAAAGAGATAAAGCGACTCTCTGTGTTTCCATAAAGAAATCACGACTACGGATTTGATTCTGCGAAGAAATCGAGAGATGGTATTTCTTCCGTTGCAAAGAAAATCAATGGTATTGAAGTTTACATCGTTGGAACGCAACGATTTTTTTTCTTCGTATTAGCCAATTTTTTGGCACTTTTAGGCTTCGAACATCACTAAAGTATTTTTGAATATGGTTATTAGGGATCGATAATCTAAAACTGCAAGGGAATAGTTCAGATAATAATAAGCATAGGGAAATGAAAAAATAAAGGAGGATCTTTGTTGCATTCCAACGATGCAAACTTCAACACCATAGAAAATCATGTGTTGAGGTTTGATCTGGAAAAGAAATCAAGGAATAGTGGTTGTTCAGGAAAAAGATCATCTGCTTGGGTTTATTTCGACAAAGAAATCAAGGGATTGTACTTCTTTTCATAAAGAAATAACGTGTTTGGATTTGATTCTGCGAAAAAATCAAGAGATGGTGTTGCTTCCGCTGATAGAGAAAATCACGTGTTTGCGATGGATCTGGAAAAAAAATCAAGGAATTATGGTTGTTTCGAAACAAATCGCGAGTTTGGGTTTATTTGGACAGGGAAATCAAGAAATGGTATTCCTTTCGTTGATAAAAGAATCATGAGTTTGGGTTTCATATGGAAAAAAATCAAGAAATTGTGCTAGTTCCAGGCTAAAAATCATGTGTTTCGATTTATTTCGACAAAGAAATCAAGGAATTATGTTTCGTTCAATAAAGAAATCATGTGTTTGGGTTTGACTTGGAAAATAAATTAAGGGATTGTGTTTCTTTAAATACAGAAATCATGTGTTTCGGTATGTTTCGGCAAAAAAGTGGTAATTCTTTCGTTAAAACGAAATCCCGTGACTGGGTCTATTTCGACCAAGAAATCAAGAGATTGTGTTTCTTCCAATAAATAGATCATGTGTTTCGGTATGTTTTGGCAAAGAAATCAAGAAATGGCATTTCTTCCGTTGGAAAAAGAAGCACGTTTGGGTTTGATATGGAGAAAAAATCAAGGAATTGTGATTGTTCCCGGGCAAAATTCATGCGTTTGCGTTTATTTCGACAAAGAAATCAAGACATGGTGATTCTTTCGTTGAAACAAAATCATGTGTCTGGGTACGATATGGAAAAAAATCAAGGAATGGTGGTTGATCCAGGAAAAAAAATCGTTTGCTTGGATTTATTTCGACAAAGAAATCCCGGCATTGTCTTTCTTCCAGCAAATGAATCATATGTTTCGGTATGTTTCGGCAAAGAAATCAAGAGGTGTAATTAGGTTTGTTGAAAAAATAAAAAATACATGTTCGGGTTCACTCCAGCAAAGAAATTGAAAGATTGTGTCTCTTAAGGGGTTAGGCCACTCTAGAAGCTGAAAACTACAAAATGAATCGAGATTACAAAAAAGGGTGTTTATCATACACATCAGTGACTGTATACAATAATTTTTTTTAAGCGATTAATTTCAAAATGGCGGCTGTGCAGCGTTTATCTCAAAACTGAATTTTTGAAAGGTGAAAAATTTGCCTAAAAAATCGTCAGATAATTGTTAATAACAAATCAACGATGCAATATAAAAAAAAATCCTACCTACTTCCATAGAGAATGTATTTTTCAAGATATATTCAACACTTCAAGTGAATCGCTTGAAAATTGTCTGAGATGTTTCCGGCCAAATTAAAAAATGCAGTTTTGAGATAAACGCTGCACAGCCGCCATTTTGAAATTAATCGCTTAAAAAAATGATTGTATACAGTCACTGATATGTATGATAAATACCCATTTTTTGTAATCTCGATTTATTTTGCAGTTTTTCTGAAAAAAATCCCAAAAATCCTATTTTTCGGCCTTTAGAGTAGCCTAAGGCCTTAAAAGAAAACACCCATTTCCGTTAATTTTGGCAATGAAATCAAGCAATCGCATTTGTTTCTTCAAAGAAATCCAATGTTTGGGTCAACTTCCACGATGATTCCAATCAAAAGACTACAGCAAGAGTCTCACGGTGTTGAAATTGCCCAGCATCTGTCATTTCGTCTCAATCTGATACCGTGGCGATTGTCAGATCCGGAAACAAGCGTTTTGTTCGAATGCCTTTTTGCCGCTGTTCGAGGCCGCGGGGGAGGAGGAGACGAAGGTGATTTTTGATCGCGGTACATCAGGGCATTGGAGCGTGGCTCGCGTCTATCCGCATAGCTAGATCGCCGAGGCATTCTGCAGAGAACACCAACCGATTATCCATGCCGCATTCCCGAAGCGTAAAACTGCGAGTGCGGCGGTGCCGAACCCCCTTCGTCCTCCTTCTCCACCATGCCGCTCTCTTTTGCGTTCCAAGATGTATATGAGCGTCGGCGGCGTCGGCGTCGCGAAGCCCGGACATACCGGCTACCAACACGGCGGATGGAAAAATGAAAGCGGCTAGTTTATGCGGTGCACGTGCACGATTTATCTGCCGAGTAATTAAACTGTGGACTAATTAAAATCAGGTTTCTGATGTACCCTCCCCGCCCCTCGGTCTTTCCCTCCGGCTTGCGTTTCCCCGCCTCAGCCTGCGCGCTCCTCGTAGATGGTGTATACTCTCCCAATGCGTCGCCGCTGGCACCTTCTTGCCCATGCACTTATGCTCCTTCCAGATCTCCTCCCTTGCGGAAGGCTCCTGAAGTTCGTTGGAGCGCAATGGAAATTCTCGTTTATATTTTTCTTTCCTTATTCCTTTTATTCTACCAATTTGCTGATTCTTGTGGATTGAGATTTTTGGAAGTATGAATAATTTTAAAAATTGTTGAGAGATTGTCGTAGATCTGCCAAAATATATTTGAGCTGTTTATCAACATTTAATTTCGTTCCAATGATGCAAAGTTTGATTTCTTCCTGAGGTCACCTTTTTGCCGCTACTCCAGTCTTTTTTGGGAATTGCCTCCCAAATTTCGTCGGGTATTTTCCATCGTTTTGGGCCAGGCGTCCCAGTCTTCTTTGTTCGCGAGATTCTTTGCTAGACCTGTCTTGTTCTGCGTCCTTCTCTCCGTGTTCTTCGTCTTTTGTAAACCGTTTTTTTTGTTCTTGGTGTTGGTCCCGATGTTTCTTCATGTTGGTCCCAGTGATTCTTCATATTGGTCCCAATGGTTCTTCATGTTGGTCCCAATGGTTCTACAGGTTGGTCCCAATATATCTTCATGTTGGTCCCAGTGATTCTTCATGTTGGTCCCAATGGTTCTTCATGCTGGTCCCAATGATTCTTCATGTTGGTCCCAATGTTTCTTCATGTTGGTCCCAATTATTCTTCATATTGGTCCCAATGGTTCTTCATGTTGGTCCCAATCGTTTTTCGCATTGGTCCCAATAGTTCTTCATGACCCAATGGTTCTTCACGCTGGTGCTAATGGTTCTTCATGTTGGTCCCAGTGATTCTTCATGTTGGTCCCAGTGATTCTTCATGTTGGTCCCAATGGTTCTTCATGTTGGTCCCAATGGTTCTACAGGTTGGTCCCAATAGATCTTCAGGTTGGTCCCAATGATTCTTCATGTAGGTCCCAATGGTTCTGCACGTTGGTCCCAATGGTTCTACAGGTTGATCCCAATAGATCCTCATGTTGGTCCCAATTATTCTTCATGTTGGTCCCAATGGTTCTTCATGTTGGTCCCAATGATTCTTCATGTGGGTACCAATGGTTCTTCATGTTGGTCCCAATTTTTCTTCATGTTGGTCCCAATGATTCTTCATATTGGTGCCAATGGTTGTTCATGTTGGTCCCAATCGTTTTTCGCATTGGTCCCAATAGTTCTTCATCTCCCAATGGTTCTACAGGTTGGTCCCAATAGATCTTCAGGTTGGTCCCAATGATTCTTCATGTTGGTCCCAATGGTTCTGCACGTTGGTCCCAATGGTTCTACAGGTTGATCCCAATAGATCCTCATGTTGGTCCCAATTATTCTTCATGTTGGTCCCAATGGTTCTTCATGTTGGTCCCAATGATTCTTCATGTGGGTACCAATGGTTCTTCATGTTGGTCCCAATGTTTCTTCATGTTGGTCCCAATGATTCTTCATATTGGTGCCAATGGTTGTTCATGTTGGTCCCAATCGTTTTTCGCATTGGTCCCAATAGTTCTTCATCTCCCAATGGTTCTTCATGCTGGTCCTGATGGTTCTTCGTGTTGATTGTCCATATTCGTCCCGAAGTCACCTTTTGGTGGCTTCCTGCGCCAGTCGCCAGATAGTTTTTGCCTTCTTTTTCCCCATCTTTTTCCACTTCTCGGGGTTCTCTTCTACTCTTCGTTTCTGTGCTCTTTCGTTTTAGATCCAGAGTGTTTATCATCCTGCCCCTTGACGTTTTTGTTGCCCTCGTCTTCTTCTTTTTTTTCATTTTTCTAACTCTTATCCCCACCCTCGTCTCTTTATTTTTCCTCGTTTCGTTCTTCTCTGTTGAAGTCTCTGTTGAAGACCCGTGCTTTCCCGTTCCCCACATTTTTGTCATTCCGATCCTTCTGGCTCTTTTCGTCTGCTTTCTCTTTCGCCACTCTCCCTTCGTCCTTTTCTTCTCTTTCTTATCCTTCTCCTCTTCTTCATCTGCTTCTGTTTTCTCTCCTGCCTCTTTCCTTTCTTCCTTTATTTCCTCTTCTTTTGGGGTTCTCCACTTCCTCCCCCTAATGTTCTTCCTCCTCTCGCTCCTTCCTTCTCTCTCCACCATATACTTCCTCCTCTTGTTCTCTCCCCCTCTTTTCCTTCTTCTTTCAATCTCTCTCCTCGTCTTTCTTTCGGGCGTTCTTCTTCTCGTCTCCATCCTCTCTGTCTCTTCTTCCGGTTCTTCTTCAACTTCTGGTTCCTCTACCTTCCTCGCTGCTCCTCCTTCGACTCTTGATTCACTCTCGCGTTTCTTCTTCCACCATTCTCTTCATCCTCCCATTGTTTTCATCCTAGGTCTCGAAGCGCCCCCCCCCTACCTGCCCTTCGCCATCGTTCCATCCCCGAACTTCTCTGACTCCCCTTGCCTACTTCGCCGTTCCATTCTCGCGTTTTCCGAAATCAGCCCGCTTTCGGGGCTTTATCCCATTTAACCCCGTACTCCCGGTGAATCTCACGATCGCATTAGCATATTGCTTTCCCAATTCCAACAAAATGTACAACCTCTTCCTCCGCCCTCCCTCACCCTTCGTCGCCCCCTCTCTCCACTCACCTCCACGTCCATGCTAATTTTCGCTGGCCGGCATTTTCGTTTGTTCGGTATGTTTTTTTTTATTCTCGCGCTAGCCGACGGTTGGTCATTCGCCGGGGCTAAATTAAAAACATAAATTTACAGTTCGCCCAAACGTCGTCCAAATCATCCCCGTGAAACCTCCCCGCCGCAACCCCTCGGAACTGACTGAAAAACAATCTCACTATAGCACTTTTTTTCCAATTCACCGACTTTCTCCCACTCGGTTGTCCTTTTTCCAATCCCTCTTTCACCACTTCCCTTGTAAAAAAAGCATCGATTACTTTGTGAAATATTTTTTTTTTTTATATAACTTTCTCCTCTGGGCCACGTACAATTCAGCGAGTGTCGAGTGTGTGGGGAGAAGTCGCCAGAATTTGAGTGAGAGTAGTGTCCTTGATTGCAGGTACAAGAGCGGCGCTAATCATCTTACGGAATTTATTGGTGTCGAGCCGAGCAAAAAACGAAAACGGCGGACGTCATTCACACCCCATGCCTTGGAATTGTTGAACGCGCACTTCGACACGAATACTCATCCATCTGGTGAGCTATGGATATTAATGAATCTCCTTCTTTGGCTTTGCACATACATATAAATAAATCCGAATCCGCACACGCACACACACACACACATATATATATCACTTCTATTTTCCATATGTATTTTATATAAATATAAAAATATATATGAACATTTATACAAATATTTTTTGCAAAGTTCATTATCAATAAATATTTATACATTTTAAATGCATAATAGCAAACATTAAATGATTTTTATATTGAAAAAATAACTACATATACATTACCGGCTGAAAGTTTTCAGATACCAGATAATTGCAAAACTTTCGATCACTTTGGACAATTGCAAAATTATATTAAAATAATATAATTCATTATACAGAGCTATATAATATTTTTGTAAAATAATAAATGAAATTAACTATATTATTTTAACATTAGTTGGCAATTATCCGATGATCGAAAGTTTTGCATTTTTCTGAAGTGTCCGGAAACTTTTGGCCGGTGTTGTATATACATATAGTGCTTCTATATTCCATATGTCTATTATATAAATATAGAATTATATATGAACACGTATATATATATATATATATATATATATATATATATATATATATATATATATATATATATATATATATATATATATATATATATATATACTGTAGAAAATACATATCACTGGTAATTTTGACACACCCACATACATAAATGTATAAAGATACAATTTAAATATATGAATATATGTACATATATATTAAACTTCTTTTTGCCAAATATTTTTATATTGAAAAAAATACATACATATCATATATATACATTTATATATACAAAAAACTTTTATGGTTTTCAAGTTTGCATCGTTGAACTACAACGTAAATATATTTTCTTGATATTGCTGATTTTTTCGGCGCATTAAGACTACGTAAATTACTGAAATATTTTCAAGGATCCTCATAAAAAGCATATAACCAAAACCTGCAGAAAAAGATTTCAGGTGATAGTAAAAATAAAGCATTGAAGAAAATCATAAAGAATTTGCATTGCATTCCAAGGATGCAAACCTCAGCACCATAAATTTGTATATTCCGTGTGTATGTTATATAAATATAGAGTTATGTACAAACATGCATATATATAAATTCAGATTTTTATTATCAATAGATATACGCAAATTCCCCTATCATATTTCTATTATACAGGGTGTTAGGAAGGTCGATGCAAAGCCTTGAGTGGGTGATAGGTCACCTCGTTAGGAACATATCCAACCTAGGTTACCTTGCGAGGAAAGGTTACGAGGTCGATCTCTCCGATTTCGATTAAATTTGGCATGGTTGTAGAATGGGTAAAATTAGGCGACACGTATTTTTTTTTATATCTGCGGAACTCAATTTTTAAGGGTTGAAACGCACCCTCGAAAATTGGGGTGTTTTTCGTTTTTCGTCGATGACGTTTTAACGGCACGAGATATGAAAAAAATTCAAATTGCATCAATGTTTATTTTTTCGTGTACTATACATTGGAGATAAGAACGATAACGTTATTGACGAAAAACACCCCTATTTTCGAGGGTTCGTTTAAAATCTTCGTTTAAACCCTTAAAACCGTTTTTCTGCCGATAAAAAAATACGCATCGCTTACTTTCGGTGCTTTATAACATATCCGAATTACAACAAAATCGAAGGGTGTCACCTGGGAGATGTTCCTTGTCAGACAATTTTCAACCCACGCACTTGAAATGTTGAATATATCTTGAAAAATACATTGTCTATGGAAGTACGTA
This sequence comes from Ophion ellenae, assembly GCA_963210295.1. NCBI lineage: Eukaryota > Metazoa > Arthropoda > Insecta > Hymenoptera > Ichneumonidae > Ophion > Ophion ellenae. The sequence continues at coordinate 43,669,121 of OY723391.1, forward strand.
GGATTTTTTTTATATTGCATAGTTCCTTTTTTATTAATAATTATCTGACGATTTTTAGGCAAATTTTTGGAAAGTGAAAAATTTCCCTAAAAAATCGTCAAAAAATTGTTAATAACAAATTAAATATGCGAAATAAAAATAAAATCCTATGTACTTCCATAGACAATGTATATTTCAAGATATATTCAACATTGCAAGTGAATCGGTTAAAAATTGTCTGAGTTGCGTTTCCGGCCAACCTAAAAAAATGCAGTTTTGAGATAAACGCTGCACAGACGCCATTTTGAAATGAATCGCTTAAAAAAAATTATTGTATACAGTCACTGATATGTATGATAAACACGCTTTTTTGTAATCTCGATTTATTTTGTAGTTTTTCTGAAAAAAAAAAATCCCCAAAAAGCCTATTCTTTCGGCCTCTAGAGCAGCCTAAGGCCTGAAGAAAAAAAAAGAAATCGATTTTTTTGTCATTGTAAATGTATATTCCGCCTTAAGGCTTTGCATCGACCTTCCCCACACCCTTTATATATCGACCAATGTCAACTGTAAAAAAATAGATCTCTAGTAATTTTGCTACACACACACCCACGTAGAGATTGACCGTTGGGCCTGGGACGGGCCTTCACAGTTAGCCTTTCTAGAATATTGGGCCGTGAGTATTTACCATTGAGGTGCCTTTGTAGAAATGATAAGAACGGCCCGATATCGGCCAACAGAGCCAACAATTATTGGGCCAATGATTTAATTCATTGTAGCGGCAATGTTGGTGATTGCACTTGGCCCTATGTGGGCCCTCTTAAAGGGCCTATGTAGAAATTGACCACTGGCTCTATGATAGGCCTTCACAGTTGGTATATCTAGAAGTTAGTCTATCTAGAATATTGGGCCGTGAGTTTGTTTGGGTGCGTGATAAATATTCAACCTATATCCGGCCAAGATTGGCCCGAGATCGGTCCTTATGGATACATATTTCATGGAATAACCTTGAAATAAATTGTGATTTTCGTATATGACAGGTTTCAAAATTGGCATATTTTACTTACTTATGTTGGTTATTCACAAATGCCCATAATAGGCCAAGACTCGATTACAAAAACTGAACTACAAAATATAGACGATCAACATATGACGTGCCAGTTATTTGCCTATTCTGGCACAATATACAGATAATGAATAACCCAAGGCTTAAATAAAATAAAAGCAGGTATGGTCTGACCCACTTAGCCAATAAAGAGCTTAGATTAATTAAATGCAATTTCCAGGATTTTAGCATTGCCAGTTTTAAAATTGGCAAATTTCGATGAACTATCACGGCCGTTTATTGGTTTTAACAGATGGGCCCGGATAGGTTTTAGTCATGGGCTGATATTGTGCAAGTTCCCAAATTTATAATGGAACAATATTGGGCCAATGTAATTGGCAGTACTTCAGCATCACCAGTTTAAAAATTGGCAAATATTGTTTATCTATCATGACTGTTTAATGAATTTAAAAGATGGGCCATGATAGGCTTCAACTATGGGCCGATATTGTGTCGGTTTTCAATTTAGAACGAGACAATAATGAGCCAATGTACGAGCCAGTATTTTAGGATTGCCAGCTTTACGATTGGCAAATTTAGTTTAACTATCACTCCTGTTTATTGATTTTGAAAGATGGGCCAGGATAATCTTTAGTAATGGGCCGATATTGTGCCGGTTTTCAATTTATAACGGGACAATAATGGGCCAATGTAATTGCTTGTATTTTAGCATTACCAGTTTTGAAATTGGCAAATATAGTTCTTTCATCACGGCTATTTATTGGTTTTAAACGATGGGCCGATATTGTGCCGGTTTTCAATTCATAACGGAACAATATCGGGCCAATGGAATTGTCAGTATTTTCGTATCCCCAGTTTTTAAATTGGCAAATGTAGTTTAACCATCACGGCTGTTTATTAATTTTCAAAGATGGGCCAGGACAGTCTTTACGGATGGGCCGATATTGTGCCAGTTTTCAGTTTAGAGCGGAACAGTAATGGGCCAATATTATTTCTCTTTTGTTGCCTTATACGATGGTCCTAATATTGGCCTGATCGTAACATTGGGCAACTCATGGCAACCTCTACATGGGCATTTGTATACACCAAAAAAATTCGAAAATAAACAGATTACACATTCACAGAAAAAGAAAAACGCCCAATTCGTGAACTCCGCCTAATCTCGTTAATGAACAATTCGTTTTCCTTCAATTTGCCGGATTGCAGGAAACGAGATAACGGTATTGGCGCAACAGTTGGGCTACGAGCGCGAGGTGATAAGGATTTGGTTTTGCAACAAGCGGCAAGCGCTCAAGAACACGGGCAAAGTGATAAAGTCATAACGGGAGTATGAGGAGCAACGATATAAATCGGATATATCGTGGGACGCGGATCGAAGAGAAGACAAGAACGAATCGGACAATGCGGTTTTTACGAAATATTCAATAATGTAATATGTACGAGCCCCCTTCCCCCCCGTCGCGTCATCGAGTCAAGCGCAAAAGTGTAGCTAACGACAATCTTCGAACCCGTCACAAGAATCAGCGTTTGCCGAATATTCGTCCTCGCTGGATCCCCCCACCCTGCCTCTTCACCCTTGCCCGGAGTCACCTCTTTTTTTTTTTACAAAAACGCAATCGTCCAAAACGATCGATGCGTTTTCGGTTCCTCAACTTTTTCGCCATTTTTCGTTGGTGCTTTTCCATGGAAACACTCGCTCGATCCCTGTCACCTCCGGAGAAACATCGAACCCAGGAAGAATGGAAGGAGGTGAAAGGATTTTTTTTTTCCAATCTAGGGTGATCCCTTTCGCGCGCTGTGTCCAAAGGCCGTCCGCACGGAAACGACGAATATCGAGAGATGTACATACACCCACACACACACACACCTACACACCAAGGAAAGACACTCGTATACACGTTGAAAAGAAAAAAATGAATTAAAGAACGTTAATTGGAAGAATTAATGATAAATAAATGAACAAAACAACACGACGCTCACCACGCACATTGTGATCAAAAACGTATACGCGTGTATTATCTGTAAATAGTATTAAAGTCGATATTACTACTCGTGATCGGTATATCCACTTATGCTTATATATATATTCAAGGGAGAGAGAGAGAGAGAAGAGGTGGCGTAAGAAAAAAAAAGTTAAACCGAAAATGAAGAGACTCGCGGACGACGCGAGAGAGAAAAAAAATCGACGGACAATGGACTCGGAGCGACAATGTGTTCGATACGTCGCGATCGTTCGTCGATATCGGTGGTTGAGTGCGCAATCGTCCGTACCAGTGATAAGTGATAGCGCAGTGACGACGAATAAAACGAAACGGAACAAAAACAATAATACGAATAACGAAGAAACAGTGCATACACACACACACACACCCACACATGCACGAAATCGTACGTGATCCGAAATGATTTCGTCTCCAGGCTCAAACGACTCTATAGATTAAAAAAAATAATAATGGAACAAAATAAAAACGAACAAACAGATATTTAAGCATCCGTGAAATTGAGTAGTGAGTAAAAATGCAATAACTTTTACTGTGAAAGTAACGAACGAATGTGGACACGTTTTTTTTTCCCTGGCTCGCAAAACTGCACGTAATCTCTGCCACCCTGGACGACGATTCTAACGAAGAAGACACCGCGAAGAACGAAGATAGAGAGACGAAAAATAAATTGTCTTCGGGATAACTGGACCGAACATTTTTCGTTTGTCGAAAACTCGAAGAAAATTGTTCCTGGTCTTAGAAAAAGGAAATAATTGAAATTATAATGAATACCAATAATTAACTTAATAATCCATAGTGAAATATATATATCTATATATTTTTCACTAATCGGGATTAAATTTATTTTCAATTTGTATTAAATTTTATCCGCATATGTACATTCAGAAAATTATAGCTCGTTTGAAAAATATTTCGGGGCATGGGACGGTGTCTGGTGGAGCAAGGAGGGGGTAGGAGCAAGGGGTGGAACTGGACCGAGGGTGGGCCAAGGGTATCCTCGTACTCTCTAGAAATTCGCACGTAGCCTCGCATAATATACTATTAAATTTACCCATTTGAAGTGAACAACAAAAATCACAGACACCCTCACACGAAAAAAAAAAAATTACAAAAAAAAACAAAAAAAAAACGTCGTAATATCTGTATTCGCAAATCCCGTAAATTTGAGCTTCATGTGACGAACTATGCTACAAAGAGGGGAACACGAGGAAAGAAAGGGAGAAAAATGAATGGCTCCGGTGTGAACGAGAAACGAAAGAAAAAAAAATATGGCGTCAGTGGAAGCAGCCTGTATATATGAATCCAAAAAGGAAGACGAAAAAAAAACTCACACATTGTAATATTCAGGTATCTTGTAATATTAATTTTTAAAGAAACAACACACACACACGCGATAGCTATAAAATAGCTAGAGACTCGTGCAAAGAAAATTTACATGGTTGAGAATTAAGATACTCGGGCTATATACTGCTCGCGCGTGACACGGAGATGTATTCTCTCCCGCGACTAAGTTGAGAATAAAGGTGTTAGTGGCGTGGACGGAAAATAATTGAAAATAACATAGAGTTTGTATTATAAATTATGGACGAGAGAGGGAGAGACAGAATGAGAGAGGGAGAGAGAAAGAGAGAGAGAGAGAGCGAGAGAGAGAGAGAGGAGTAAAGATATTCAAAATTCAAAATTTTGATCCAAATCGTGTCGAGAAGAAGCTTCTCCTTTTGATAATGAAAAAAAAGCGAAAAAAAATGTTTGTACAGAGATATTCCGGTTATTAAATTTTGTTATGAAATAGAGCGAGAAAGAGAGAGAGAGGGAGAGGAGGAAGTGAACGAGAAAAATTTTAAAAAAGGAGAAATAAAGAACAAATTGTAGAGATCATGTGTATTTTCTTCGTGACAATTATATATATACACACACACGCACATACATACATGCATATATATATATATATATATATATATATATATATATATATATATATATATATATACAGGGTGCTTCCCGTGAAAACACCTATATATATTGATTTTAGACGAAAAAGTCACAGACAAAATTTGAATGATTTGTCAATATCTACATTTTGGTATCCTTAGTTTGTTTTTTTCAAGTGGTCGTATCAACCTCACCTCAAGGTCACCACCATTTTTTTTAAAAAGAAATCACTTTTTTTATTGCCCACGGATGGAGAACAAACCCAAACAAAAAACAAAACCAATGAGTTATAATATACCCCTCGCCTTGGGATGACTTTTAAGGGGGGATTGTCTTTTTTTTTCGCAAAATTTACCGCTTTTTGGGAATTTTTCTGTGAAGAAAGTATACAACGGAAAACTTGTGAAACTTGGCATATCGTTTTATTGATCTGTTTACCACATACAAAAAATTTTTTAAACAATTTCATCAAAAAATCCGCCTCCCACCCCCCTCGACGCGCGATGGTCCTTTTTTGATGGTGTGCACGATTACAGCCTTCACGTTCATCCTGCAACAAAAACCCAAAAAGCATTTTACTTTAGACACATATAGCTATCGTTCGATGAAGGGGAAAAAAAAATTGACGATTTGGTGACGTTTTGAACTTGAAGTATCGATTTTTCGAAAAAAATTGATCGTTTTTTTGTTATAAATAAAAAACTATTAAACGTATTGCTTTTTTGCTTCATCAAACGATAAAAGGATGTCAGCTGAGCATTCTGTCCAAATTTGAAGGCAATCGGTTGAATAGTTTTTGAGAAATCGTGCACACCATCAAAAAAGGACCATCGCGCGTCGAGGGGGGTGGGAGGCGGATTTTTTTATGAAATTGTTTAAAAAATTTTTTGTATGTAGTAAACAGATCAATAAAACTATATGCCAAGCTTCACAAGTTTTCCGTTGTATACTTTCTTCACAAAAAAATTCCCAAAAAGCGGTAAATTTTGCGAAAAAAAAGACAATCCCCCCTTAAATGCCAAAAAATTGCGAGTTTGCAACGAATTTCAATGTAATAGCAACATTCAAAAAACTTGCATCATTCAGAAATTGTATCGTGAAATATGTCGCGGTTAATGGACAAATTTTTGAAGATGTCAATCAATAAAAACCTCATTGGCGTTTGAAACTACCGCTTTTTTGCTTGTCTTGCTTTGGTTGCCGTTTTGCAAATGTTTTGGTGTTTCAAAGTCACCCCAAGGTCACGATATTGTAGGTCGTTGGTTTTGTTATTTTGTGCTCGACATTTGTGGCCAATAAAAAAGGGATTTCCTTTTAAAAAAGTGGAGGTCATCTTGAAATTATGTGGATACCACTAATTGGAAAAAAAAACTGGTGCTACAAATATGTAGGCATTGAAGAGCCATTCAAATTCTGTCTCTGGACTTTTCGTTCAAAATCAATATTTGTAGGTGTTTTTGAGTGAGAAACTTTCACTGAATTACCCTGCATATATATATATATATATATATATATATATATATATATATATATATATATATATATATATATATATATGCATCTGTAGGTATGTACGGATGTATCTAGTGGTTTATTATGAGAATATCAACGTGAGTATTATAAACAGAAATAAAATAAATTACACAAGCAAGCGAAAAAAAATAAAATAAAACATGTGAATCGTATTCGTGAGTGTCATATTTCTAAGGAAGATAGATCCACGGGCTAATGTTTCGTGGCAGTTACCAACTAAATTATCAAATGACTGACGGCAATACAAGCATTTCAATCCTGAACATACAATAAACACAACCACACCCATACCCACACAGGTATTTATATGCATACATTTATCGAAATTATCCGTTACGCGACAGCCAGACAAATCGTGATTGTACACATAGCTCTACAACATACATATATAGTTCGTACACGTACACAGGCATAATATATATCCATCATCTTCCGAAAGAAACACAAAATGATAGTAAATAACAAATAAATAAAAAAAAAAGAACGAACAAAAAAAGCAAACGCAGACAGGAAACTGCTTCGGAAACATTGCCCAGCGAAACCAAGGTTCCTACTACGTTTTATAAAAATGTAATAACTAACTTAACCGCGAAAATTTGGAGTGTAAATACGTCGCCCGAGTTGAGGTAGTATTCACGATACAATCAGCAATTTAATGACGCTACGAAGGAAGATCGGTAGGGAGTGAGGGAGGGAGAGAGAGAGAGAGAGAGAGAGAGAGAGAGAGAGAGAGAGAGAGAGATGGAAGAAAAGAAAATGTGAAAGAAATCAAAAGGATTAAAGAACACGTGGAGAGGAAGAGATTGTCACAACGAGAGCATAAAGAAAAAGAGATTGTCACAACGAGAGCATAAAAAAAGAGATCGTTTGTCTCGATGATCTTTTTTTTTTTTCGTTTCTTTCTTTTTCCTTTGCAAGATACGCCTCGACCATTCGTCGAGCTTGTAGACTGAACGCGATCGACCACGAGACAGTAAAAGGGAATAAAAGAAGACACGATCGTTTTACGGCGATCGGAAAGATTCAGCACACAAGTATACAATTAGGAATAAGCTGCTGTAGTTCTAGATTGAATGTTAGCGCCTAGTAACTATGTAACATTACGCTACGTATTTAATGAAAAAAAATGAAAAAAAATGAAAAAAAAAATAACGAATGAAAGAAAAAAAACAACAAGAAATATAAGAACCTAGCCGTTAAGCCGAATACCTGTGTAAAATCCAGTAGGTGTCCACAAGAATAAAAATAAAAAACTTATATTGTGGTACAAATCCTACAAGAATCGGTGTTTCGTTTAATGATTCGCTGGTTTACCACTCTGTTTTCTCTTTTTTTTTTATACACGAGATAACTTTGTTTACATTACTTTTAGGAGAGCCATTCGATGTAGCGGTTATTGAGGAGAAACGTCACGTGACGCGACAAGCTCGAAATCGGACTTTTCGCCCACGGCCCTCTTTATTCGTCCGGTCGACTCGATTATCCCGTAACCCAGGAGCCCGAGACAGAGCAGGCCCAATAATATGTAGAGCTTGAGGTACGTGCAGAGATAGGGACTGTAGGCGTAAGCCACGACCGAACCGGTGGCTTCCCACAACCGAAAGTTCGAGTAGGCCGCTTCTTCCATTCCGGGGAACAATATACCGCTGAGGGCTGAAAATACGGTGAAAACAGGACTGTTGAGAAGAAACAGGATTTTTTGAGAATTTTTTTTCCGGTTATTGGATCGTTAGAAAGAAAGCAGAAATCGGAGAAGTGTTGAGTGTTCCAACGCTTGTCGTTATCCCAAAATATCGACTAAGATTTTTTCAATCGCACATTTTATTTCAAACTTGAAAGCTCCGTTCGCGAGAAAATGCGGAAACATCGTCGATTTATCTACTGTTGATAAGCGCGAGACCCGGATTATCGACCTGTTATCGAGGGAGCCCCGCTCCTTCGGTAATACCCGAATAAGACTGCACCGAAACTGAATCCCCAATAAAATCTTCTCGACATGCTTCGTCTTTGTGTTTTATCGACTGCAGGTACGGTAGTCTCTGATCAGCTGTCGGTAAGGTAGGGACCGCGAGTGGGCTCGTAGCCCACGCTGGTAAGGCAGGTAGAGCAAAACGCAGGGACGCTGCATTACCAACTAAGGATTCTGCACAGCTACGGAATTCGAAATCATCGCGAATTCTACTCGCAGACAATTCAAGCTTATCGACCGACGGTAACGAGAACTTTATACCCACAAAAATCGAATCATTCTACATCGTACTTTCAAATAGAAAAAAAAAACATTGCCACCACGGAAAATTTCGTCAATTCCAGATGTCCCGGGCCGTTTTCAGTTATTTGGATTTACACAGTTTTATCCTTTTCACGATACACACTGCCGTTTCTACTTTCTCAAAGCTTGTTTCCATTGCAGCCCCCCTCGCCCCGACCCGCAGACCGATCGCTAATTGATAAAGTTTTGCGTGTTACCGCGGTTGGGCGCGTTGGTTGGGGCACTCACCGTTGACTTGAACGAGCCAGACAGCATCGCAGATACCCCACAAGCCGGACATCACGAAGAATATCAAGCCCTGTTCGGGGCTCGGTCTCCAAAACAGAAGTGTTATTATTATTATCACGTGTAAGAGGAACGCGAAGATCATGACGGGAATCCTCCCGGTTACTTTGACGACAGATCCGGTCGTCAGGGCAGCTATTGCATTCGCCACGCCGTAGCATATCATGACGTAGCCAATGTTGCTGATCCCCCAGGCGCATGAAACGAAGGACTGAAAACATTTGTGGTTGTATCCTTTTGAGTAGCTATCCATATAGGCAGAGGTGATTTCGAAGACGGTCCTGAGCGCCGGAGAAGTGACGTCCTCATAACTCATTGAGGTCGGCTTCGAGGACCGCGCTCATAGTTCATGAAAGAGAACTTTGAGTGCCGTCCTCATAGCTCATCAAAATCGACTTTGAGGAACGTCCTCATCGCAGCCTGTTGTCCTCATATCCAACATCACGTGAACCCTCATGTGTTCGAAACCACCTCCAGATACATACAAGCATATTCATATAAAGGTTCCTTCAAGCACCTGTCTCCACCATCAACGATTGGTTTCAACAGAAGTCAGTAACCGTCCTCGAAGTAGCCTATTGCGCTGCGACCAACATAGCATAGCCATAACCGGTTCGAAATGTCCTTTCCCCATATATGTATGCATAAGTATCGTGTGCAGGTAGGTATATATCTGTTTCGCGCGGAATGTCATAAGCATAAAGGGTAAGAGACAGCAAGCCCGTATCCGACACATGCGTATGATCATTCGAACGAAAAGCTCGGTTCTTTGGTAGACAAATGTAATGGCAATGGGAGCATTTTTTCTCGGATGCCTCATCACATAAGGCATGTGTAGGTGTGTGTATGATGTACATATGTATCTAGATAGTTACTGCATTGTAGTCGGCGAACAGAAACGCCTGTTCCGCTCCAATAAACATTGTTATAGGCAAAATGAGGAGTTGAGCTTTCTCCTTCAACAATTTCACGGTGACAGCCAAGAGCTTAAGGCCCGTTTGTCCTGTAGCGGATCCTGTCCTTCCTCTGTCGTATCTAGGACGGAAAAAAAAACAACCGATCGCAATAAACGTCTCGTGAAGTCACCGTTCGTCGGTGAGCATGTCTTCCATCTGTTCTTATATTTTTCAATGTGACATATAGTCCCTCTGTCTCTTTCGTTCCATTTATTTCAATTGCTCCACCTTCGTCCTTCATCCCTCAGGCACAGTGGCTTATTACGTTTCAAATGTGCACTTCACGTTCGGAGACTGAACTACGCCAAGGCATGACATCAATCGATCCACACGGAGTAGTGCGATGTTATCACGTTTATTACATAATCACCTGGGCATGCACTCCGGTCGGGAAATATCTCGTTGGCTGGATCGCATGGGAGGATTGGTGCTATAGGTAGAAGTGTGTGGTACGGATTAGAATACTACGTGGCGTTCCTCGAACAACAACAACCGGAATGATGGAGTAGAGAACAGATGAGATCTGTGGGACGTATCAGCAGGAATAGTGAACAACTGAAATTGCGCGGAGCCGAAGGATAACGATACACTCCTCGTGAGCATACCAATAGAACGACAAATCGCCTTGGGAGTGTCGTCTTGGCGTGAATGTTCGATAGGAAACGCAACTATCGTTCTGGTGCACGTATTGTCTTTGCCAACGGAACTGGTGCACCGCCAGCAAAAGGACAATGCGTTGCTTCGTGGATAGACGTTGAAGGCGTCTGTTATCATAACGACTCTAATCGTCATCATTGAAAGAGCTTGCGCACCCCCTGTATTTCCCTGTGCACTCACCTCGACAAGGAATCAACACCGAACGCGACGATCAGACAGGCCAACACCATACAGCCCAAATATATTCCCGATATGAGGTGAATCCTTTCCGGTGAGGGTGGCTGTAAGTTTGGATTTTCCGTTTCACTGGCTGTGACGCCGCAGAAATTGGCGCCGCACACCTCAGCCACGATCGTGCTGTTCAGAGTCACATTGGCCGGAACAATATCCAAACCATACGACAGAACTGTAACAACAGGCATCGTGTGACTTCTATGGCTCGGTAACCTTGTCGATTGAACGGTCGCAGTTGGTTGCGAATCGAAAAGGTTTCCGGCAGCCATTGCCAGGACTTGAAGTTTGATCGAAACGATGGCTTGAATTCTGAGAAGCTTAGTATCAATTTCGGGGTATTGTGATTGCGCGCAGTCCAAAAGCAATCGTTAAAAGTGGGTTTTTGAATTTTCGGTCTCATGTCGCCGAGTTTGCAGCATTCGAAATACAAAAGATCCTTTAGCAATGAAATTGTACCTCCTGCGAGCAGGCATTAGTCACGAATATTGCGCAGTGCTTGGAATTAATATTAATGTCACGTTATAATTTCAGTCATTTATCATCGAGAGGGTGTGTCGCAACAACAGGATCGACGCGATGGAAAATCTACGTTATGTCGTGGTTAAGATGCAGTGTCCGTTACTTTATGATTTTTTTCCCGTTCAATGTACGTACGAAGATATGAATATAATACTTCGCGGAAATCATGTCGAAAGGTTATCGAAAGCCCATTTATTCAAGAGGGAAAACTTACCAGCCGACGAGATGAGATTTCCCCAGACTTGTGCCATTTGATAGAACATGAAAAACAGACCGAAGAATCGCGTGACGAGAACGTCAGCACCGAGATCGGAAACGGTCGCATAGGCCTCGGACACGACCGTGAGATAAGTGCATTTGGCACACCAGAGCGGTCCACCACCAAGACCAACCGCTAATCCAGCCGGTATCATCGTGTAGAACTTGGGATAAAACTGAGCAGCTATGAAAGGCATGTAGGCAATGAACGTCAGTGATATCGTCCATTTGCATCCGAGCCAACTGAAACAACCAGAGGCGATTTTTCCATCTGAAGTTGTAAAAACAATGATCATACTGACTAAAATACGAAACACGTAACAGACCGTTGGTGGTTCGATAGATCGCGAAATTCTGCGGAGAAAAGTCCCTATCCATTTTTTTCTCCGATGCACGGTTGCTCAGATAACAATGGAATAGCTGCAGCCAATCAGCCGTTTCGATCGCGTAATGCAAGCGCGTGCCACACCCCTTCTCGTAAGGCATAGGCGCGAGCGTGGTGGGACCGGCGCACTGGATTGGCTACCACCAATGAATAAATATCTAAGCAACGATGCGTCGCAGAGAAAAATGCAAAAGGACTTTTCTTCTCGGGATTTTGCGATCTACCCACCCTGTGAATATTATACACCACATTCGAGACACCCCTATAATTATCGTGCAAATCCGTGAATTAATCTCCACTTTATCCGTTGCGATCGACATTCGTGAACAAATCGATAGATTCAGAAAAAATTAAGTACACTTAGTAAACATTGAGAAACAGTATTACCTTATGATTAGTACCGGGAGGAAAATATTACTGAAGATAAGACTGCCATAAATCGCTGCAAGAGTGAAAGTGCCCAATGACTCGTCGGCGTTGATCGAGCTCTGAAGATTGCTGGCTCCCATAAACGCAGTGAACTGTACCATGAACGCCAGCCCGATCATGAGTATATTTTTCATTATACGCCATCTTTCCGATGGCTCAAATCTCGTGCCTCCGCTCCGAACGTTGATGAACTGACCAGCTTTGTCACTTTTACCACTAGACATCTTGCGAGCCTCGTACGAACCGCACTAATATTCTTCCTGTCCAAGGAAAACTCCACTTCCGTCGACACGGCAAAGGTCCGCTAACTTTTTGACTAGATAGGATGTTTTCGAATAAAAACTGGCACGTCATTCGAATCACCAACAATCGGAACAGGATGCAAATCTTCCACTACGAACGGTCGTCACGGATTACGAGTCTCCATCAGCTACCGTATTCCAACTAAAACTTCAACGTCGTTTTCCTCGTGGTCTTTGATTCCCAAGAAATCATCGCGCTTCTTCTCGATTTCTACTCGGATTGCAACTTTTCCTCATTCGTGAATATCCGCGCGCAGCAAACTCGATGCACGAGAAATGAAGATTCCTTACGTCATCTACGATGTAATTCGAAGATTACCAGGATCGTAAAAGTCAGAGAGAACGAGCCGAGTAACTTTATGTCAACGTTGACACCCACCTTAACGATCCAAGCAGTGTGTGTCTGTATGTGTCACCTGAAGAATTTATCGCAATGGATATATGTAACAGTTGGTCGAGTCTCGTAGTCACTGGCCGCCGACGAGTTTTTCACAACTCGTTCTCCAACTCGGAACTCCCACACCTTACGGCACTATAAAAGTTTCATAAAATCTTTGTTGCGCTTGGCGGCTCATTTATATATATATACACACACACACACACACACACACACACACACACACACACACACACACACACACACACACACACACACACACACACACACACATAAATGTATAGATCTGCTAGACCTTGAGTGTCTTATCCGGTGGATCATGCTACGATTAATCATTTTTTGTCAAGAATCGCCGGAGCGAGGTTATTGGAGAAAAACTTTTTGCTTTTACTTGGCACACGGCCTCATCGACAGAGGTCTAGAAAGGGAGAAAGGGAGATCGGGATCTAAAGAGAAAGAGAGAGAGAGAGAGAGAGAGAGAGAGAGAGAGAGAGAGAGAGAGAGAGAGGGAGGGAGGGAGGGAGAAGGGGATCGAAATTGCGGCAAAACACATTTCTAGTACGCCCACTGAAATGTCACCCGAACCCAATGAATATTTCCAATTTTTTCTGAATGCTAGCCACCAAGAAAAATTAGTGAGCATCTACATCACCATTTCGGTGCTAAATAACCAACGAAAGAACTTAGGGACGAATCCATCGTTCGGTCCAATTTATTCGGGTCTCAATTTGCATGTCGAGCATGCTAATAATTTATGCACAATATTTGAATTGCAAAGTACATAAATCAGATAAAGTAAATAGTATTATAAATAAAGCATAAAATGTAGGATATTGTATATAAATTGTACAATACTTAAACAATACCTGAGTTACACCAAAAATCCATTGTACAATAAAAATGTAAGTGTTATAAAAATATCCTCATGATTTTCTAACGAAAAATTTCTCACAATATTTCCTCTGCCACAAATATATTCCAGAGTGGGAAAACATTTAATTTTTCGCTCCTCAGCCCCGACTTAAATTGCAAAGAATGCTCGCATTCGCTTTTCTCATTCCACACTGTAGATCCTAAAAAAACTAATTTCAATTTATTTCCAGGTGTAAATTGTTTTTCCGACTCCGATTTACGATAGCAAAAGAACGGATGGAAAAAAAAGAAAGCGTGGTACTCCTGTCTCTTAGCGATGCACAAATCACTGACGGCTGTCCGCATCTATAGCTGGGGAGAGAGAGTGAACTCGGTGCGGTGATTCAATTCACCGATCTACATAGGGCTTGCAGTGCGACAGTATAAATTAAGGCAACGTGGCTGTTGCGTTACAGAGATGGTTCGTGATACATCGTTTGCAGCTCCCGTTGTTTGACCTCAAACGCGAACGAGTGCAATATATTTTCGTTCCGTCGTGTCCAATTCGATTAGATATCAACATTTTTTCGGCGGTCCGAAATACTTGAATTTTTTTTTATGACGTTTCAGACGCTTCCGTTATCATTTTTGATCGAACAATCGATTCGGATTTCAATCACTCTATACACATTAATGCTCCATCGCTATTATCAATTTTTTAATAATGTCGATTAATATATAATAATAATATTAATAATAATAGCAACAATCAACCAATGAAGACAAGAATAGTAACAACGAATGCAATAATCATGATAATAATTGAAATGACAATGTGCACCTTTATGATAATTGCAATTGCAATCACGATATCGTATTAATGAACGTGCTGCAAATTTCGATACGTCAACGAAACGATATTAATTTAAGCTGATATCAGATACCAACGAAAAAAACCACATTTCGCTTGGAACGAAACGTAAATTAATTCTATGACAACAACGTATAATTGAATTTCCAAAGTGCATCGAGGCCCTGAATTGGCTTGATCATATATTGGCATATTTATTCGTCGGATGCATCTCGTGCCACACGAGCGGGCCAGCATCACGACGCCACGATGAAAAAAAAATGAAAAAAAAAGCAAGTAACCCTTTCGAAATATCCTGTACTCCGTCAGAGTTTCGATTTATTATGGAAACTAACCGATATATTGGATGGCTCGCCGAACTTGCTACGAAATGTCTCTCGACACGTGTACGAAAGTGAAATATGTATGACAATAATAAAACGGCCAGGTACTTTTAAATGTTATGCGACGGACAAAAATATGATTTTTTATATAGCTTATAATATTACATAATATTGTACATAAAATGTTATATAATATAACATATTTTATATAAAATTATATGATATTTTATATAAAAAATATAGCGTATTTCTGTGATGAGTGGTTTTTGCCGGAAAAAAAATTTAATTCCATTTTTCGTACAGCCGAATGAACATAACTAAAATCCGAATACGGAACACTCCTGGAAAACCTTTTTTGTGCATCCTGTCAGTAGGAAAAAAATGCATTGAGACGTGGGTGAATGGAATTCAATTCCCTTTAAATTTGTTGTAGAAGTTTTTCGTATTCGGAGTTTAATTATCTTTATTCTCTTGCACTCAAGATGAAAGACTGATTTTCTTTTCGGAGTGTTCATTTTTTTCTGGCATATACTACTCACCACAAAAATACACTATATTTTTTCGAAAAGGATTTGAAAAACTATTAAATATCATATTTTTCATTCGGTTGAAAAATCGTAAATTAAAATGTTTACTCTGTATATATATATATATATTAGGGTGGCCCAATTTTAAGCTGGATTTCGTTTTTCTTTTTTGCACTACCTAATTTTCTTTAAAGAAAAAAAAATGTCGCGAAAGCTGCATGTCGAAAAATATTTGGCGGTCGCTCAAGCCTCCCAATCCTTTAAATTCCCATTAAAAAATCTATTTTTTTCCGTTTACTTCTCACCCACGAATTTCACGCTTTATAATTTAAAAAATAACCTCGCAAAAGCTCTAGCCGGTCAATGAATATTTCGTGGTCGCTCGAGAGCTTCTAAACTTCCAATTTTCGCAAATGTTTGTTTACTGTTTTCACTCATAAATTTGACGCTTTGTAAAATTTTCAAAACAATTAATCCTTTTTCTTCAGAAACGGATTTTTCAAATTTACCTCACACTTCCAACGCAATGAAACGACCTTTAATTTTGTTTACGGACAAGAGCTGTAAAGAATTATTTTATGAGACCAAAGATTGGGTTAGAAGTGTGAGGTAAATTTCAAAAATCTGTTTTTAAAAAAAAGGATTAAATGTTTTGAAAATTTTGCGACCATTGAATATCGATTTGCCGGCTAGAGTTTTCGCAAAGTTAAAGGGTCTTCTTACTTTAGACGCTAAAAAAGGCTATTTTGATACATTTTTTTATAGGTGTATATTACAGATATTGATATAAAAAAATTGTTACACTCAATAAATACACTTTTGAAATACATTTTTTTAAAAAGTGTATGTGTTTGTGTAACCCAAACAAACTTTAACGCGTTTTTCTCGA
>OY723391.1:43690786-43748286 GCA_963210295.1 Ophion ellenae
ATCAGTAATGAGAATAATTAAAATTACAATTTGGTCTTTTAAATTTATTTTTTACATAATTACAATTAATTCATTATATTTATTATTATAATTCGTCATGCTCTGACCTCCTGAAATGATGTATTTCGAAGAAAATATTTCGACCCCACATGGAATCAAACCTAGAACCTACGTTCTTGTTATTTATATTTATTATTCGTGTACCCAACATTTATTATTTATATTCAGTATCTATACAACTATCATTTATTATCTATCTATATTTATCAATACTATTACTATTGATAAATACTATTAGTATTTATCTAATAATATTTAGATAATTTTATTTACTTTATTTAGATAAGTTTGACAACTTTATTTAGATAATTCTATTTCTACTAATTTGTTATTTCTTGAACTTCTGATTTATTATTTTCCAAAATAAATAATAGCAGTAATGTTAATAAGTTTTGTTTTTTTAATGATTATTTTGATATTTTGTTGCTTACGATTATGAACATCACGATTCTTTTACTTGTTGCTGTGGTCATGATTATTATTATTATTTTTAACTAATATCAAGATTTCGAGTTATATTGTTAATAATAACACGGTGATCAATCACGGAGCATAAAATTATCATTAGCAAAACGTACCTAACTATACCACAATTACAATAAATGATTCACAAAAATAATTTCGGCTTCGTGGCGGATCGACGTAAATTATTAGCTTAGGTAGCGTTGCCTCGTCCAAAGAGGAGAAACAAAACCATTATTACCGCACCGGAAGAAATTGGATTTCCAGATTGAAATGTTAATTGCACCCCGGAGAACGGCGATAAGAAAGAAACGGGAGCACCGGAGAGAAAATGTATCTGTTTTTTTTTCTACCCTGGAGCACACGTGGACGTTGCATCTCGCGGTTTGTGTGTAACAACCGTCGAGATTGCAATCGTGCTATGCAGGAAGGATAACTCCGATTGCATCGCAATGTAGGGCGCTGTGATGCCTGCAACGAGATTTTTATCTTAATAAGGGCTATCGCCCTCGCAGGTAGAAAGCTTTGTGAGACAATCTCGTACGCTTCGATGTATCCCGTTTTTTTAAAATTCACTTGATTGCAGTTTATCACTCCGAGGATCTAATTGTATGGTTGAGGAGATAATTGATTGATTGATTTTTGCTCAGGAAAACGATCGGCTTGGCAGTTGAATTTGCAGCTTTGAAATTCGACCGGTCTCTCGTAGTGAATGAAAAATGGTGCAGGTGGTAGTAATTATAATGTGATATCCATATCCATATTTGTATTTATTTATTCCTTTATATTTGTATCCGAATATAAATAAATAATTGTTTTAAAAAATTATTTTTATTAGATAGTTCCGCAGTTGTTGTTTATTTTACTTTTCGTTTTTACGTCCCTACCTTATTCCACTTTTAACACTTTTTTGTCTATTTTTTTGTATATTTATTGTATTTCTTTCAAATTCGTTCATTTTATTTTCTATTTGTTTTTCCTTTTTACGTCCCCACCTTATTGTATTTTTATATTTTTGTGGTGTATTTTGTATACGTATTGTATTTTTTTCAAATTTATTTGTTTTTTTTTTTCAATTATTTTTCCTTTTTACTGTTCCATCTGTATGGATCCCTCCCCTCCCCGCCTTATTCCCTTTAAACATTTTTTCGCGCATCTTTGGATATTTATTGTATACTTCTTCATTTATTTTTATTAAATATGAATTGATTTTTCATTTTTACGAGGGATGGATATTTCATTCAAAGGTTCAACCCTGCGTATTATGAAGAACTTTTCAACATAACGAGAAACCGGAGCTCACATACATTTCGCAAATAGTCACATGCTTCTCTCGTCTATTTCAAAATCTTTCTCTGACTTTCTTTTTCGCTTCCTTTTTCTGCCACAGGGACATGCATGCCGAGAAGTCTCACAGTGTACATATGTACCTCCTTGTAGGAAAAGCTTCCCTGTGCAATATTCAAAAAAGCTCCGAACATTTATTATGAGGAAACGGATGAAAAGCGGGCTCGCTTGAAGCGCACAGAAATGAGATATCCAGTGTTGACCTGGCGTTTCGACGTAATATATCTACACATTTTCATGCATCACTGTTCCAGTCGAGGAAAAATAAAACTGAGTCGTACAATTTTATGAATTTTTTCATCGATCCAAAGAATGTTCTCCGTGTCGCAGATTTTTTCGAAACATTAGCGTGGACTTTGGACACGGTGAGGAATGCATTTTACACGATTACGATTTTTTAAATTAAAATTGAAAATTGGATATAGAGGCAATTAATTGTTTTTATCTTCAGAAATATCGCTTCAGCATTATAATGTTAATGCTTCAGCATTGTAACACTCGCTTTAGTATCATTATTATTATGTGATTATTAGAAGCATTATTATTATAATTATGAAGCGATATTTCATATTTCATTGATAAAGGAATAATAGGAAGAAATGATAAATATGTTGGGCGGAAAGATACAGAAAGGGATATAAGAGTATTTTAGGGAAATAGAGGACGTGTGCAGAAAGAGGTGCAAGGAGAAAGAAGGAGGAGATAGGGATGGAAGGGAAGATTAAACTAATAAAAAAAGAGAAATGTTAGATCGTGACAAGGGAAAAAGTCTGCAGAGTCTTAAGGTAGATGTAAGATAAAAAATAGCATTTTGGAAAAATTTGTTAAAAAAGTTGTGCAAATTAAACTTGATTTGATTTATAATAAAAGAATTATAAATTCCTTTTTTAATATTTTTCATATTAATAATTGAATCATAAATATCATTCAAAAATCATGATTTTGGAATTTTGAATAATTATTTCCCAATAAAATGTATTCTTATTACAATAGATTTTTCGATGCCGATTACTTTTTTGAATTCGTAAGCATTAAATTGCATAACAGCTTGCGGTAAAAAATGTACTATCCGTCAATTTCACCGGAGATAGGTGTAATTGCTTAATTTTCTTTTACATATCGCTTCAGTATTATTGTTATAATGTGATGCTTTTCTATTTTCAAGAATTCCAAAAAATAATTAGTATCGGAAAATGTATCGTAATAAAGATAAATTTCATTAAGAATTCTAAAAAAAGAATTTCGTAATTCAATGATTACTTTGAAAAACATTATTAAAGAAATTAATAATTCCTTTATTAATAAATAACCATTGAGAATTCCCAAAGAAATCAGTATCGAAAAAGCCATCGTAATACCAAACAAATTTTTCGTTACTGATTTTTTTTGGCATTCTTAAAAACAAAACTGCTTAATGGCTTGCAGTAAAAAAAAAGTCGTGACCAACAACTCGGTATTAAAAATTGTTTTGAAAAATCCTCGAAAGCTCGTTGAAATAAAAAATTATGTTTCGAATGGCGCATTAAACCTTTCTAACTCGCGAATATTGTTTAATGCCATTAGACTACGTTAAAGTGGAGGCTATTTTACTCAAAATACCACACACCCACGTATGAATAAAATGTAATTTTCTCCAGTAGGAGCACGAGCTACCCAAACGCATATTCTACCATTATTTTGATACACACACATAAAAACATGTGAAAATATATTTCAAAAAATATATTAATTATATTAAATATATTAAATATATTAAAATATATTAAACGTTAAAACATGTATATTTTTATACATGTTTTTTTCATAAACATATAAAAAAATATATTTTGAAAAAAAACTCACCTCATTAATCGAACAACATTTTCCCAATATCTGTGAATTAAAAAAAAAGCACTAAATTTTCTTTTGTAAATCGAAGCACCGCAATTCAACAGCGTAACACAGAAACGACACAAAGGTGAAGGACATCAAACGAGAGTATTAGGTATCAGCTTCGGCGAGAGGATTTTCACGTGCCTGAGAGACGACGTAACTGTGGTACATATGCGAATGAATGACCAAAGTGACTCGTCAACTATCCACTCCCCACCCACCTCCGTATTCGTTGTACATTGTGCACTCCCCTCGCAATCAACTTTATTAATTCCAGAGCGAGAGAGAGAGAGAGAGAGAGAGAGAGAGAGAGAGAGAGAGAGAGAGAGAGGGGGGGGGGGAGGGGGGAGAGGGGGATGAGAGAGAGAGAGAGAGAGAGAGGAGAGAGAGAGAGAGAGAGAGAGAGAGAGAGAGAGAGAGAGAGAGAGAGAGAGAGAGAGAGAGAGAGAGAGAGCATTCGATCTGCGTTATCTGTCAACCGATTCAGTCCTAATCGCGCGTTAAACAACCTCTCCCGTATCAATCATTTATCCCTTGCACTCGCCTCTTATCAGTTCTCCTCCGAGAAGGATTAATGAACGTTCGCTTTCAATTGCCGAAAGATCATTATGTCCCACTAAACGCGAGTGGAGAAATTAATCCGCCGAGACGTACGTGCCGACGTTGAGTCCGATCGAGCCTACGGGTTAATTCGCGAAAATTACTTGCAACAATTTTATCGAAAATGCGTTGCGAGGAATCGCTGAAAGTATGTCAATTTCCTGATGTCAATGGGCGCTGGTTACATTTCACAAAATTTATGGCTGTATGTACGACAGCTTATCGACGCGCTTGTACAGGTGCATTACCAATAATTAATGTCTCCCAAGTTTGGAATTAATTAATAATAATATATTTGCGAAACGCAGTTGTCGTGTCGAGGGAAATATCAGTTGAATTGGAAATATGTGCTATTGTGGGTTGTACAATTGAATCGTTTATTTGAATAACTATTATGTTATTGGATATTATGTAGGATATTGGAATTACTCAGCTATTGTTTAATTTAATTTCATTATTGTTGTTTTATTGTTCATTTTACTTTATTTTATTATGTTGCTTAATAATAAAATGTGTCGTTGTATTTGTTATATTAATCGCGTTAACTTATATATATATATATAAATTAGAGCTATCATTGAAGAATATGTTTTACTACGTAGTCAAACTATGGTCATCATCATTTACTACGGTCAAAAGTTTTCGATCACTTTGGATAACAGCAAAACGTTCAATCGCGCTGGAGAATTGCAAAGTTACATTAGAATGATAAAATTCATTTTGTTTCTTGTTTTACGAAGATACTATATAGCTCTATAAACTGAATTATCTTATCTTAATATAATTTGGCAATTCAAAGTGGTCGAAAACTTTTGACCGGTACTATATATATATATATATATATATATATATATATATATATATATATATATATATATATATATATATATATATATATATATATATATATATATATATATATATATATATATATATATATATATATATATATTAACGGACAGTGGCGAAAGGGTGGTGTGGTTTCGGCTCCGGCGGTAGTTCGGGTTAAGCAGCGTTGTGCATGACTGATACTCGGAACGGTGACCGCTTAGCCGTGCATCGGCTGGTGCATCAACGTTGGAACTCACGAAAAAACGAAAACTATATGTCTATATATATGTCTTATATTGTGTATTATCATGTAATTTATTATGAACTATTACATAATCATATTAATATGTGATTGGTTTGTATGTTTAATTTGACAACATTTACTACGCACTCTTTTATTTATTTTTAACTTGCAGTACTATTTAAATGCAACTGCACCATAGTTTTATCAGATGAAGGCTGCAAATCTATAAATATGTCTTGTGTTGTATATCATCATATCATTTATCATTAATTAGTATATAATCACATTATTATACAGGGTGTTAGGAAGGTCGATGCAAAGCCTTAAGGGGGTGATAGGTGACGTCGTTAGGAACATATCTAGCCTAGGTTACCTTAGCCCAAAGTCTAAGGATTTCGAGTTATCATGGTAAGTATGATTTTTGGGAACTTTCCCAAAATTAGGTACTAACTCGTTCATAATGTTCAAACAGACAATAATTGGTAACTAAAAACTTATTTGCGTCTTAGCGTAGTGTGTGTTCAATCGACAAACACCAATACAATCATCAATATCCACACAACTAACTAAATGGGACGTGTTGAATAATTAAAAACTTGTGAAAAAAAAATAAAAAAACCTCTTACGTGAATGCTATTTAAAAAAAAATAACATTAACATAAGAGGTTAACGAGTTAGTACTTATTTTAGGGAGATTTTCCAAAAATCATATTTACCATGATAACTCGAAATCCTTAGACTTTGGACTAAGGTAACCTAGATTAGATGTGTTCCTAACGTGGTTACCTGTCACCTCCTTAAGGCTTTGCACCTTCCTAACACCCTATATAATTTCTTTGTACGTATAACTTAACAAAATCTACTACACACTCTTTTTTAAGCTTTTTAAGGGGCCAGTCCATTTTGAAGCTACGAAAAAAGGCTATTTTCGCGATTTTTAAAAAGTTTTTTATAAAAGATATGAATATAAAAGTTGTTGGGTTTGATAAATAAAGTCTTGAAATACATTTTAAAAAAATGTTATGCTTTTTTATTCATTTTTAAGTACAAAGACTACGTAACGCCTCGTAACGTAACGCCTCGTAACGTAACGCCTCGTTTAACGTAACGCCTCGAAAATACGGCTCGAAAATACGCCTCGAAAACGGCAACGGCTTGTCTGAAACAAAAAAATCAAAGTCCATTAGACTCAGTATGACACCAGCTACAAAATAACCTTCGGATATAAAGTTTTATCAAAAAATAAAAAAAATGGCAGATGAAAAACAAAAAAAAGTAAAAAAAAAATGCTTTTGTCCCGCAGTTTTTCGCAAAAAAAAGAGTGAAAATCAAAATTTTAAAACCATGGAAGGTCATCTTGTTGCGAATCATGTTTACAATATGTGGTTCAAATTTCAAGAGAATCGGTTTATTAGTTTTAGTGATACGATGGCGCTAGATTTTGAAAACGTTGTTTCGAGAAAAAGGCGTTTGAAGTTTATACTATGAAAAACTGTTACCTAAACTCAATCGGCAATTCCTGCACCTTACGAAATGCCTTCTGATTGCTCATCATCGTCGATTTCTTCAAGTCTTGCTTGCTTCCGATTTTTTGAAATGTTCAAAGTGAACTGGCCCCTTAAAGCTTTTTTAAACCTTTTTCAAGCTTGCTTTTAAGGTATTTATATGCAACTGCGCCATAGTTTTATCAGAAGAACGCTGCAATCCTATCTTCGTCCATAACCAGGCGCTTCAGGCTCGAAAAAAACGAATTCAATAAATTTACAAATAACCCACTGTCGGCACAAATTTCCGCGCACTCGACCCATCGCATCACGGATTGATCTATAATGAAGGTACGTTCCGCAGAATCACGCAACTCGTCAAAGGGACGTATCAGGGGCCGTGCGCGTTTTCTTAATCATCGGCTGCTTTCGTATTCATGGGTTCGCTTCCCATATAACCAAGTTTGCGCCACGATAATGACGAATAGTCGGAGCTCCTGAGCTTTTACCTGCCTGTGTACGACGGTGACAGGAGTGGAGGGACTGTCGTACTCTACGATTCTACACACACACACACACGCACACAAAATATATCTGGGTCGTTCTGCTCGTGCGAAATAAACGCGCGGTCGCAAGATCATGGCGGGAAGCAATTTTCCAAGATCCCAAAGGTATTATATTCTATGGGATTTGCGTTAGGATAAAGCTACACCGGTGGAAAAATATTCAAACCTATCTTGCGGAGAGACGAGGCCAGGAAAAATTGTTACGTTCGGCCACTGCCCGTGAGATATAATTTTGGTAACGTTTTTTTTTGTACAGTGATTTTTTCGAAACTGATCGGCGCACAGTGGTTCCAAACGCCGAAAAGCTGGCCAAAAATAGGGAAAATCGCGTTACTAAATATAGGACTTTTTTGTGTGCCATATGTTAGGTTGGTACCTGTACTTTAAGAACGCAGCATTACCAATGCCAATAATACACACTTGTTGGCAGCGTGGCGTCGTGAAGTTAAGTTTAAATTTCGTGAATGTCACGTGTTTTCTGACTTGAACATTTAATTTAGACAAGTTCGTGTTAATTATTCATGGTGAAGTGAATTGTTTCGAAGAGAGGGATATCTGAGGTTAGTAAAATACGTTTTGTTTGAAATTTTAAGTGCTTATACATTGTTTATATATTATTGTTTGTAAATCACAAAATTTCGTCATTTTTATGCCACTTTTACTTTCTCATTTTCTCGAAAGTCCCGCTAGATCCCGGGCTGAAATTAATTGCATATGGTAAGGGCATCATAGCACTAAATTATTACGCCAATAACTTTTGCCCGAATTCGCCCGAAATTGAGAAAATGCAATTTGAAAATTTACTTAAAAAAATGGCTAAAAATATCATTTTTACGTTATATGAAGCCCAAGATCGTCAAAAAAAATTTGTTTAAGTTATTTAATGTTGAGTATACATACTACCAAGGATTTTGACATTATAAACAATGAATTTGTTATAAAAAATAAATTATTTTTTTCAAAAAACTTAATTAATTTTTTTTTCCAAGTTGATTAAATGTCAAATTCTGATTCAGCGACGTCGAAAACCCCTCAATCAACAGGTTTTATCATTTACAATTATAATCATTTTTTTTGGTCCGCCATCTTGTTTTTGACTTTGTTTTGCATTTTTTTATGAAACTGATGTCAAATTTCGATTTAGCGACCTCAAAAACTCCTTATAACATCATTTTTTATTGTTTAAAGTTGATATAAAATCTTTTTTGGTCCGCCATCTTGTTTTTGACGTTTTGACTCATTTTTCTTCGAAAAACTAACATCAGATTCGGATTCAGCGACCCCCAAAACCTATATATACCCACCACCATCCGTTTTTTCGATGATTTCGATTTTTGGCCAGCTTTTCGGCGTTTGGAACCACTGAGTGGCGGGGGGAAGGTGGGGCCGGGTTTAAATTTGGAACTTTGAATGATCAGAACGCTCGAAACTCCGAAAGAATACTACCCCGAAACATCAAAACTCCGAAAGAATTTTACACGAAAGCCCAAAACTCCGAAAATCTGAACACCGTCGAAATAATTCGGCTAGCGGAGTTTTCAAAGTTTCAAAATTTTCAATGAATCGACGAATTATTTCAAGAATTTTTTTTATTAATGGGAGGTATATGAGCAAATGGCGAGAAAAACAGGTAAACTTCGGGAATTTTTATCTCGAAAACCAATGTTTCTTTTGGATCCGGGATTTTAAAATTGGAAAATATGTACATTGAGGGATGTTTAGGAATTTTTTAAAATAAATTCGTTGACTGGAAGCGATTTAAACGCGATTATTTCGAAACATAGTTTTCAAAGTGGGTGCCAGGTGTATCTCGAAAACGGCTTGTCCGATTTTGTCCAAATTTGGATACAATATTCTTCGATAGTTTTTCTCGTTCGCCACGCAGGGGTTGATCATTTGATTGAACCATTGATTTGTTATGCAATGTGTATGCAATCCAAAATCGTCGGAAATTGCGAAGGAAAAACGAATGTTAAATTAAAGCGGTCGCAATTCCGTCAAAAATAAAAAATTTCAAAAAAATCCTACGTGGCGAACGAGAAAAACTATCGAAGAATATTGTATCCAAATTTGGACAAAATCGGACAAAATCGGTTGGGACTGTTCACAGTTATGCGCTAACATTACTCCATGTATGAGAGAAACCATGAGTAATTGTTTGTATCTGTGTAAAAGGTTTCTTTAATTTGATAAATAAATACTGTCTGATGTTTGTCTGCATATTTGTGTTCATCGTTGATTTTTTATTTACTAATGCCCTTACGCTTTTTCCCAATTTGCGTTCGATAATATTATTCGATCGATGTATATAATCGATTTGAATAATTGAAATACCATGAACCATGTAGCCTAAGCTATTTATACTGGTTTATCGCTATAATAATCAGATCTGGGTCTATTGTGGAAATCCCTACTTGTTTATCCCTATACTGGCCAAGTCTGGGCCCATTGTGGAACTCCCTACAGGTTTATCCCTATAATGGCCAAGTCGGGTCCTATTGTGGAAATCCCTACAGGTTTATTCCCATAATGGCCAAGTCGGGGCCTATTGTGGAAATCCCTACAAGTTTATCCCGATAATGGCCAAGTCTGGGCCCATTGTGGAAATCCCTACTAGGAAAAGCACTAGGGAAGCCCTGAAAGGCCCTCATTTTTATTAGGGATGCCCTATCAGTTTTCCGCACGGGTATATGCTGAATATATACGTATTATTCTATTTTTCGTCACTATATATGCGACCGATATATATTTATGTAGCATATATTTTACGTACATAAATTTCCATGGGGGTAATCATCTTACATTTCAGTACCCTGGCAATATATTGGTTGAATTGATGCAGCGAATTGTCAACGATACTTAACGATCGAAATTTCAATCTACCCCACGAGGAGCAACTTAACGAGCGAGTGTGCCTCTCTGTCCCCGTCGAACTATCTCGGTGCTCCTGTGGTACCCGTGGTGGTCACGTAGTTTCGGTAATTCAACATTGTTCCCATTTGGGAGAGTGACGCATTGACTCGGATGTATTCGCGTCACGGCAATTCGATGTAAATTGGATACCTTCGTAATGAGAACCAATACAATTTATGGAACCGCAGCATCTGGAATCGAAAGTCTTTTTTTTCCTCTTTCGATCGCTGCTTCGACCCGTCACATTTATGATAATGCACAATTGGTGTGTTGAAAAGGCCTGGATTTCGGGCCGGGTTGAAATTCCGAACTTTGGATGATCAGAACGCTCGAAACTCCGAAGTAATACTACCCCGAAAGATCAAAACTCCGAAAGAATTTTACTCAAAAGTCGAAAACTCCGAAAATTTCAATGCCGTCGAAATAATTCGGCTATGGAAGTTTTTAATGTTTCAAAATTTTCAATCAATCGACGAATTATTTCGAGAATTTTTTTTTATTGAAAAGTGATTTTACGTCAATTTTGAAATTTGTCTAGACAATGTTATACGTTGTACATCATTTAAAAAAAAAGCCTTTTTCATGATTTTTTTTAAAGAAAACTACAAAACTTTTTTAATCGATCAATATACCATCTTAAAGAATACATCTTGAAGAACTTTCAGTAATTTTTTTATTGAAAAATATTACATTATTTAGTGGCAAATGGCCGTCAATGAAATAATGTTTTTATATACACGGTTTGCGGTGACCAACATTGCGGCGAAGTGGATCATCTGAAAAAAAAAATGCGCATGGATTTAGTCAAATATAAGTATAAACTAGTCTTTAATCGAAGGATTTTAAAAAATATTAATTTTTCACAAAATGGCGGACAGTCAAAGTTAATGGTTCGATTTTAACGAAAAAAAAAACGGCCGTTTTTTGGCTATAAAACGGCCATTTTTTTCGAAAAAAAAATCGAACGATTAAAGACTACATTGTTATGTATTAAATAAGCCTGCAAAATTTCAAGAAGATCGGTTCATTAGTGTTCGAGTAATCTTGGCCACCGACTTCAGAAATGCCATTTTGAGAAAAACGCGTTTAAAGTTTCTCTTTCAACGTGGATTATTCTCTTTCAACGCTCATATCTCAGTCAATTTTGTTCGGATCGACTTGAAATTTTCAAGACATATTCTCAGATACTTATACTTCAAAAAAATGCAATAAAAAAATCGATTTTTTCAAAATCGCAAGTGGGGGGTAACCCCTTAACGCGCCGACGCTTTAAAATTCCTAATTTAGATGTTCCGAAATTACAACGTTCGTCAAGAGTCGGCGCCGCCATTTTATTACGAAATCTTATGAAGAATTTGGAAAAGATACTCGAAGATATGTAGAGTAAAGTCCACTGAAGGGAATTCCCATTCTGTCAACTGTGTATCCATAAAAAATTGTCAAAATTCTCCTTTTTACGAGTTCTGAATTGGTACCCGTGCGGAAAACTGATAGGGCATCCCTAATAAAAATAAGGGCCTTTCAGGGCTTTCCTAGTGCTTTCCCTAGTAGGGATTTCCACAATGGGCCCAGACTTGGCCATTATCGGGATAAACTTGTAGGGATTTCCACAATAGGCCCCGACTTGGCCATTATGGGGATAAACCTGTAGGGGTTTCCACAAAAGGACCCGACTTGGCCATTATAGGGAGAAACCTGTAGGGATTTCCATAATAGGCCCCGACTTGGCCATTATGGGGATAAACCTGTAGGGGTTTCCACAAAAGGACCCGACTTGGCCATTATAGGGATAAACCTGTAGGGATTTCCACAATAGGCCCAGACTTGGCCAGTATAGGGATAAACAAGTAGGCCACAATAGGCCCAAATCAAGATCAAATTATATTATCGAACGCAAATTGGGAAAAAGCGTAAGGGCATTAGTAAATAAAAAATCAACGATGAACAGAAATATGCAGACAAACATCAGACAGTATTTATTTATCAAATTAAAGAAACCTTTTACATAGATACAAACAATTACTCATGGTTTCACTCATACATGGAGCTAGCGCATAAGTGTGAACAGTCCCAACCGGTTTTCTCGACATTTTTATAACAACTCATTTCCGCTCAATACTCATCATAGGTAAAATTATTTCTTCTGAAGACTTCGCTGATATTTCCCATTCATAAACTTTATCTGACTGTGTAGGATAAGTAAATAAATTGGTCTTTGTTTTCCAGATCTTTCCCTCAATGGAAATAGATTCTAGTGATTCTGTAGACCCATACATTTTTTTATTTCTACTACAGATCCATTCCTTAGAATGGATTATTTTTTGTATTAATTTTGTCATGGCAGTTTGTCATAAATGCTCACATGCAAATACGCAATCACATTTCTACGCGCGCACACATACATACACATGTACTCACGCCCACACCTATGCACATGAACAATTACATAAAAACAAATACAGATATACCCTGACGCATTTAACAAACACGTATATCCACTGATACGGATATTTTATGGCACTGAAATGGTTATGATGAGGCGCCGTTGAGGCATTTTCAGGGCGCTAAAATGGTTTTGATGAGGCGCCATTGAGGCAACTTATAAGGCCCCGGTCGTTGCGCCTCTAATGGCCCTTGTTGACAAAGTGTGACCGGCCGCTAACGGCCCTCATGTGGCTTCCAGACTAGGGCCCGAATAAAGTTAGGGGAATATTATTGGGGCCCGATCACAGCCCCAACTCAATTTCCGCACGGGTAGTCTGCCTCAATGTAACCAAAAGAGAAAAATAGCGAAACGAAGCCCATTGAATGATAGTAACGATAATTATAATAACGATAAACCGATATTATCTCCCACTTTGAGCAGCATTGGCCACATTCAATACTCGGATGGGTGACCGCTCTGGCTCGCACTGGCGCCGACCACCCAGCGGAAAACGACCAGTAAAGTTTGTTCCCCCCACGATGTAAAAAGACCAACTACGTATTGCTCCATTCTCCGAAGTCAGCTGCATTTTCCGAGCAGATAGAATTTCATCTCGGCGGGGCAACGATCTCCCTCATCATTACCGAGGCCAACGGCCTTTATGGCACCAACTGTCCCATAAAACGAACGTTTCCACGCATGTCCCTGGGGCAATCTTTTCGGTAGGTTTGACCTACGTGCCATTTCAAACGCAAACGAGGAAGTTGTAAAGTTCGAATGGAAGGATTTATTTTCCTAGTAAACCAGATTGACAGGAAGGAAGAGCACGTCGAAATTGCTCTCCCGGGAATAAATTACGGCTCAATCAAGAATGAAATTTCGCGTATCGGCGATACGTTTTTGATAAACATCTCGCGAATGTAGCGGGGTCTAAGCTCCTTTGGTATCGAAGTGGAGACGTCGTGGAGAAGCTCGACCTGTGCGAGAAAGAGAGGGAGAGAGAGAGAGAGAGAGAGAGAGAGAGAGAGAGAGAGAGAGAGAGAGAGAGAGAGAGAGAGACATTGATTGATTGATTGGAGATTTATTTATGCCATGGTCAGACCTTTAGCCAATAGTGTACACTTCTTGAAATGATAATTGTTGTACAGAAGAAAGAATAATAAGAGGTTAAATAAGTTGTAAGATAAACAATAATATAAAAGTAAAAGTAATAGTGAAAATAGTGTAGATATTCCAGGATAATAATAACGAAAAGTATTTACATAAAAACTTAAAAATACAAATTGGTTTTGCACGGTAGTTTGAGGTAGCATCTAAGGCGAACATACAATATAAAGCGTAACTAAAATAATAAGACTAAGCATGCGCAACAAAATGTGATTATATATACTAATATAAAGAATAGATAAAATAACATAGGAGCGTATAAGATTGATAAAAGCTTAAAATAAAATAAACGCAAAAGAGTACGCGGACTACAGCCCGGTAACTAGAAACTAAAAGCTAAGAGTATCCTGCTCGAAGAGATGCGCAAACAATCTAGACTTAAGAATTTGAAGGTTAGGTGATGATCGAATTTCAATTGGAATGGAGTGCCAAGAATACAATGATGAAAGCACAAAAGAGTTTCCAAAGGTTTTCGAAGGAGAGAGAGAGAGAGAGAGAGAGAGAGAGAGAGAGAGAGAGAGAGAGAGAGAGAGAGAGAGAGAGAGAGAGAGAGAGTTGCTTGGTGAATTGCAAGTCGTTGCAAACTTTTCAGAACGACCCACCGTTGGTTTCCGACCCGATGAGAAATATTTCCCTGGCCCGGACGTGGCTGACAAATCGAGTGGCGCAGAGCTGAAATTGACCAAAAGCTTTCCCCTCGTTCACGATACGTTTGCGAGTGCTTTATTCAGCGTGGCCTCATCGACGAAGCGTCCTCTTGATACTTGACATATGGACCACCCGATTGATTACCTGCGCGGCCAAAATTCGCCAGCTATTAGCCTGGGTCGAATGGTACCGGGGTACTTCCGGTACGGGCCATTTTTCCCAATGCATTTATTTTTTCGACCCTGCTGGAAATTTGGAACATCTCGTGAACGATTTTCAATGGACTCGTGTGGCTCTTGTCGCAAACAGAGTGTAACTTTCATGTTCGGGGCTGTTTTGGACTATAAAAATACGTTTTTTGAAAAGATATTTCAAAAAACACGTTTTAAAGATTAAATAAAAATATGCACCGTGCTCAATCAGTCCATAAGCAGAAAAAAGGATTGAGTAGGGTAGCGAGTGAAGATTATGGAACTGCTTTGCATACAGTATCTGACGGAGAGCTTTTGTTTTATTAAGAGCTTACATACACCTGGGTTGGTCAAAAAGGTCGATTTTTCAAAAAGGTGCTCATTCGAAAGTACTGTTCTTTGATCGTCTACCCTGAAAATTTGATAAGGAAATTCGCAGTAATGACGAAGTTGCAGCGTTTTGTAACTGACCGGGTGAGCAACGACTAACGTCTGGGGCGCGGGCAGACGCGGCCTTTGTCATCTGTTTGACTATGAGCCGGGTGCTCTTGCCCCTGTTGAATTACGAGTATTTGTTACCATTTGTATAGCAAGGTCATGTTCCGAAAAGTAAGTGGGATTCTATGGTCCAGGAATCGACGATTTCATGTGAGTTTAAGGCGTTACCCCCACTTGTAGCGCAAAAAAAGGCCTTTTTCATGAATTTTTTTAAAGAAAACGACAAAACTTTTTTGATCGATCAATATACCATCTTAAAGAACACATCTTGAAGAACTTTCAGTAATTTTTTTTATTGAAAAATATTACATTGTTTAGTGGCAAATGGCCGTCAATGAAATAATGTTTTTATATACACGGTTTGCGGTGACCAACATTGCGGCGAAGTGGATCATCTGAAAGAAAAATGCGGATGGATTTAGTCAAATATAAGTATAAACTAGTCTTTAATCGAAGGATTTTTAAAAATATTCATTTTTCACAAAATGGCGGACAGTCAAAGTTAATGGTTCGATTTTAACGAAAAAAAACGGCCGTTTTTTGGCTATAAAACGGCCATTTTTTCGAAAAAAAAATCGAACGATTAAAGACTACATTTTGATGTATTAAATAAGCCTGCAAAATTTCAAGAAGATCGGTTCATCAGTGTTCGAGTAATATTGGTCACCGACTTCAGAAATGCCATTTTGAGATAGTTTTTTTCCATTTTCAGCGTTATTTCCAATAGTTTTTTTCATTTTAATAGCGTTTGTGCCATTTTCAGGCCCAAAAACGTGTTTCTTTAAATCCTTGATGAACTTTGATCACGATGAGTAGAAAAACCCACACACACACACACACAAATCCTGGATACATCTGAAATAATTGAAAATGATGTTCTCACTCGAAAACTATGAACTTTATCAAAAAATTTTTTCAACAAAAGTTTTTAGCTTTCAGCTGACAAATTTTTTGGCAATAAAAAAAAGTTATGTTTCCGTTTGAAAAAAACATGTCAGCCTTTGTAACGCCGCCATTTTGAATTTTGGCTCCTCAAATAAATTTTTTTCAAACGTCCCCCTTCAATCCCTGGAAGTTTTGTTCCACACAATATTTCGTCCGAGCAATATTTTTCGAGAAAATTCAGGTGTAAGATTAAAATGGGACACCCTGTACACCTAGGAGCCGGAAAAAACGTCATTTTTGTGAATTTTTTCAAGCAAAACTATTTGAAATTTCGGATTGGTCTTTTAATTATCTAAAAGTATATACATGCAAAAATATGTTCAGTTTTCTTTATTTAAAAATATCAAAAATATACAAGGATATTGTACGAATCTTTGGAGCGTCGTAAAAAAAATCTGCGTATACGGTACCCACTGGCGTTTCTTCAAAAATCATCTGAAAAAAAAACCAAAAAGATTGTTAAATTAGATACTATATTCTAGTACTTGTCATAGCCGATTTCGAAAATATCGATTTATGACAAAACGGCGGACGTTTGAACATAAATAGTCATTTTTGGGCCAAAAATTAGTTATTATTTTGCCTATAAAACAAAAACTAAGTAACGAAAAAAAAATCCTGGGTCAAGTACTAGATAATGGTGTATAGAAAAACCACAAAAAACCTCAAGGCAATCGGTTCATTGGTTTTCGAGAAATTTTGGGTACCGATTTGAAAAACGTGGTTTTGAGAAAAACGCGTCTGACAATTTGGGAATGAATAAGTCATGAAATTTGTCAACTTGCATGGAATCATCGATACCAGGCCCGGTCGACGGAATGTTCATAGCTTCTAAATCCTCGACCTCGACAATCTAGGTGTATATCTGTCCTTAAAATAAATCAGTTATTTCAGGGTAAAGTTCACTCAAAACTTGAAACGCGTTTTACTCGAAACAGTGCTTTCAAAATCGGTACCAGAAATATCTCCGCAACTACTGGACCGATCGGCATCAAGTTTTGCACAGCTATGCGTCACACAATAATCTCGTACTCACCGAGACGTTTATTCGATACCTGGCATAGTTTTTTTTTTTCATCGTAAGTACTCAACAATTTTGAGGCGAAAAATCGCCTGTTTTATTCCAGTGTCTGTCATGACCCGAAAAAAGTGAAATTCCACATTCCGGCTCGATAAGTACTAGTTTTATCTATCTGCTTTAAGAAACAATTTATTTTTTAATAAAAAATTGGCAGAGTCACTTCTGGTACCACAAACGCTGTCAACTAAAACACTTCCCAGGATGATGACTGTAACTTTTTTTATCGTTTGAAATTTTTGAACCAAATTTTCACACAATGTAGATAAACCATCGCACTTCAAAATGTGTATCATGGTTGTTCAATAAAATTCAGTTTTATACATAAAAATATTCTTAAACATAACCTTACTTTTAGTCGTTTCGGGTGTATGTATGCTCTGAATGCTGAAGGTTATCACGTGACACTCTATGTTTAAAAAAAACACATTTTTAGGTTCTACTTGACCGAACCAGACGAAACAAAGTGCAGACAAATCCCGGAAACCTTTATTTTCCAAAGGTCAGAAAAAAAGGTACAGCCGTTTTAGGGTTAACCTCGGTCAGACCGACGGACAACATTTCCGAAAAATAAGATATGTTGTTTTAGAAGGGATTCTAATCGTATTAGTTTTATTTTAGCCTGAAGAAAAACGAATTTACAGGCCAATCCTACAATTTTATAATATTCATTTTTATATTTATATCAATCTATATTATTTTCTACATTAATTATATTTACGTTATTTTACATATGGTCTATATTTACTTTTGTTTACACATTATTTATGTTGTATAATTACATGCTATATTTTGATGTTCTTTCGTATGACATACCTCGATCACTTTACTATTAACAGTGTCTCAGCCCTCCCCCTCCCCCGATTCAATATTTTGTAATGCTCGGCTGCGTCGCGTCTGCACGAAGGCACATGGAGAGTTAAAAATCAGTGCCATTACGTTGGAATCTCGGTGCAACTGCTCTCCCTTCGGTGTTCGTAAGCCGGTGCGTGGCTGACCGGTCACCCATCCGAGTATTGTCTCCTGTCCAATTTACCAACGGGAGAGCGTCGAAAATAAAATATCGTCCGGTATTCAGGCTTCCCGAGAATCGCGCAACTTCGACTGGTATGTATCGAACTACCGCGCGCCCGTATTGCGTGTGTCTTGATATGAAAATCCACTGACAGCTGGTACGTTCGAGCGAACGCTCGGTATAAACGCGCGATTGATCAAAGTGCATTTCGCCATGGCACGCGGGCCGGTAAATTCATCACGAGATAAATTTCATCATCGGTTCGACGCTGCAATAAATGTACAACGATAAATCCGTGTTTCACCGGGAGGAGTGAGGGGGGGGAATAAATTGCTGCGATCGAAAACGAGATTTGTCAACTTCGAATACTGCAATTCAATTATATTTAATAAGCTCGTTGTGATTTGCAAAACACTTCGATAAAACGCTCGCTTCGTCGAGTTTACGCACCCCTTGCAGTCTACGGGAAAATCTTCCACCCACATTAAGGGGCTACGTCTACCTAGTGGCCCGAAAAAAATTGCCAAATTCCGTTCTTCTTTTCTGGGAAACGGTTAATGAAAAAGGACACTTTTTTTAACACAAAGGTGCATATATAAAAAGCTTTAATACAAAATATTGAAAAACAACATGGCCGCCGGCCATTGGACACTCTCCAGCTTCAACTGTCCATCTGAAATCTAGAAACCAAACGGGTTATTCAACTTTACAATAAATACGAGTCCCTGACGATCGTCGTTTTTTCAAATCTTTTTTTTTTTTAGCAAAGTGACGAGGAGTTAAACCTCGAGCATGCAAAATCTAAGAAAAAAGATGTGATTTTTACGTAAACATTAAAAAATTAAGATCGATTTTGAGGACGTAAGATCGTCAACGACCTTAAGGGGCCCGTCGACTTTGAAAATTTGAAAAAATCGAAAGCAAGCAAGACTCGAAGAAATCGACGATGATGAGCAATCAGAAGGGATTTTGTACGGTGCAGGAATTGCCGATTGAGTTTAGGTAAGAGTTTTTCATAGTATAAACTTCAAACGCGTTTTTCTCGAAACAACGTTTTCAAAATCTAGCTCCATAGTATCTCTAAAACTAATAAACCGATTCTCTTGAAATTTGAACCACATGTTGTAAACATGATTGGCAACAAGATGACCCTCGATGGCTTTAAAATTTTGATTTTTGCGAAAAACTGCGAAAAAACGCGTTTTTTAACCTTTTTTCGTTATTCATCTGCCATTTTTTTTATTTTTTTGATAAAACTTTATATCCGAGGGTCGTTTTGTAGGCGGTGTCATACTGAATCTAATGGACTTTGATTTTTTTGTTTCGGACAAGCCGTTGCCGAGTTGTGATGGAGCTACCTAGCCCACCTATTTTTGAGGCGTTACGTTAAACTATAGTTTTTGTACTTAGAAATGAATAGAAAAGAATTAAAATTTCTTTTTATGTATTTCAAGATTTTATTTATCAAGCCCAACAACTTTTATATTCATATCTTTTATAAAATCCTAAAAAAAAAATCGCGAAAATAGCGTTTTTGCGTGGCTCCAAAGTGGACTAGCCCCTTAAAGGGGTCTTCTTACTTTAGCCGCTAAAAAAGGCTATTTTCATGATTTTTTAAAATAGGTTAATATTATAGATATTAATCTAAAAGTTGTTGCACTTAATAAATACACTTTCGAAATACATTTAGTAAAAATTGTTTATTTATTTAAGTCACTATTTATTAACGAAAATGGTAGTTGAAAAAAATTCCTAAAAAAATTGTAGTTCTGCGCTGTTGATGAAATCTCATCCGAAACAAAAAAATCAAACGATTTTAGATTCAGTATGTTAATGGCTATAGCGCATATAATACGATATTTGATATGTGCAAAAATAACAAAATGGCGGACATTTTTCGAAAAAAACAAAAAAAACGTGTTTTTTCACCGTTTTCGGCAAAAAAGTGAATATCAAAATTAAAAAAAAATCCCTCATATGCGCTATAGCTATAGTTGTATAGAATATGTTGTTAACATTTCATAAGAATCGGTTCAGTAGTTTCGAAGTTTTTATCAACAAGCCGTCGAACAACGTTGTTACGAGAAACGCGCGTTTAAAATTAGTTTGGGTTACATAAATATATAAAAAAAGTTTTTAATGTATTTCGAAAGTATTTATTAAGTGTAACAACTTTTAGATCAATATCTATAATATCAATCTATCAAAAAAAATTAATAAAAACAGTATTTTTTAGCGTCTAAAGTGAGAAGACCACTTAAATGTGTAATGTAATGTGCATTAAGCGAATCCCGAAATTACACACTCGGAAATGTGTCAAAAGAGACAACAAGATTTAACACATGTAATGGCCTTGAAAATTGTTGTAACGAAAATAGCCTTTTTTAGCGTTTAAAGTGAGAAGACGTTGAATGTTTGTCAACGTATCCTCTGTAAATTTGGAAAAAATCCATCAAGTGGTTCTCGAGATATCATGTCCACCGACTTTGAAAACCGTTTCATCTGCGGGTGGCCATGTTTTTGTGGTCTTTCTGTATTTTTCAACGCTCTTAATATATGTACAATTGTGTTAAAATATGAATTTTTTTCACTATTCGTTTCCCAGAAAAAAAATCGACATTTGACTATTTTTTCGCACCCCTAGGCCTTTTTCGCACCCCTTCCTTAAATCCTTTTTTTTTCTCGTCATCACATTATCGAACCGGTACGAAAAATGGGGTAAAAAAAATGTGTCAGGCAAGCTTGACGTCCGGGTCGGAGTGAGCTTCGCTGCGAGATAACATTCTTTGCACTCTTAGCATAGCGGCTTGGCTTCGCCTTTCTTTTTCGCTACTTTTCCGCCATAATGGCGCTACGTTGGCCGTTTTGTCGCGCAGCGGATCCTTAATACTTCCAGGGGCGGGATGCGAACTTTGCTTGTCACCTTGGTATTCATCAGCCTCGTAAGGAGTGAAGTATCGTGGACGGGAAAAGGCAATTTCGCGAGTTCTCCGCGTGACAGATTTTCTTGCTTGCTATATACAAAATATGGTGGGATATCACAGTGCCCCTTCCCCCCGCTTTCCTCTGCTGCCCTGTCCAATAATTTGAGCGAAGCTTGGTGCGGCTCTTCACTAGATAAGACCCTTAAAGCGGGATATACATTTACAACGATAAAAAAAACGATTTCTTTTTTTTCCCTTCAACGCGGTCCTCTAGTTTCTCGGCTGTTTTTTTTACGGCTTTTTCAATAATTTTTTACGGGCAAAGCATCGGAATAATCAATCTCATTGTTTTTGCATAATCTTTATTAACATTTAAATAAGCTTTACAAATTTTTTGAAGTCAAAATATATAATAGATTAAAGGTTATAGTGGCCGACAGGAAGACGTGAAGGAAAAGAGGTGCTTGACGGTGACCAAGATTGCGGCTGTTCTGCTTATCTGAAATCAAAAAACCAAACGGCATTTTAATCTTCATATTTAAGACTAGCGATTGAACTAGAGTGAATTCTAAATTACAAAAATTGACTTTTTTATACACTTCTGAAAATTACATTCTATTTTTTACTCATTTTTTCTTGAGTTTTTCGCTCGTACAAAAAAAACTATCGAAGCAATCATGATAATCCTAGTTCAATCGCTGGCTTATAACATATTAAAGATGCTGTATAAATTTGAACAAGATCGGTGCAGTAGTTTCTGAAATATCGTGGTCACCGTTTCGAAAAATGGTGTTTCGAGAAAAACGCGTTTGAAAGTATACCTGCTCCGTATACCTGCTCCGTTCCAGGGCCGTAACTTGTGAACCACTTCGAATATCGAAAAATCCTTTGGCACACATTTTCTACACATGTTGTAGATGTGATTTATGAAAAAAAAAATCGATTTTTTCGACCCGAGAAACTAGAGGACCGCCTTCAATGATAGAACTATATATGTAGAATATTTTTCTAAAGTTTCGAAACGAAATTCGAAAAACTTCGAACGTTACAGCCCGTCAAGGCTGTGCCTCACCGCTCGCATTCGGAGCGGGCCTGAACTTCAAACGCGTTTTTTCTCAAAATTGCATTATCGATATTGGCGTGCAGGATTGCTAAAAAATTATCAAGCCGATTGAGTTGAAACTTGGTAGAAATATTGATAATATTGGTACCTTCTACTTGACGAGAATTGTTTTTGAAAAATTGGAAAAAAAACTACTTTTTTATTCCACATTTTACAGAAATGTTGCGTGAAATGTTGATTTTTTCATGTAAATGCGTGCCATTTTCTTAAATTTGCGTTTTCTCCATTTTAATTACCGTCAGACAGAAACTATACATGTTGTAACTAAAAAAATGTTTGAACTTTTTTGCAAATCAAAGTCTACGGGAAGCGAGACTGCGCGCCGATTCGCAACTCCCGCGGCGACCTTGCTGTAATACTCTACTGCAGCTCCGTCATTTAGATGATAAATTAATTAAAAACATTGTTTTGTATACAAAATATGCTATTAAAGTATACCTAAAGTTTGATAATTGTAGAATAATTATTTCTTAGTTTAAAAAATCCCTCAATATTGCTTATTTTTTTCCTATCTAAGCGTATATATCAACGTAGTCTCACAAAT
This sequence comes from Ophion ellenae, assembly GCA_963210295.1. Classification (NCBI taxonomy): domain Eukaryota; kingdom Metazoa; phylum Arthropoda; class Insecta; order Hymenoptera; family Ichneumonidae; genus Ophion; species Ophion ellenae. Next base: position 43,713,724 of record OY723391.1, read on the forward strand.
TTCTGAACAGATTTTTATCGTGGATTGTTAAGTTTTATAGGACGAACAAGGCATCAGGCTCTGTAAAATTCACCGGCGCAGAGCTTGACGTTTTTTTGTTGGCCTGAATATTATCAAGCTCGGAGAAATCGCGGTTTGAAAATTTCAGCTATATCTCTCGAACTTTCAGGTGGTACAGCTCCTACTAAGCGTTGAGGGAGGAGACCACTGTGGTGGGTCGAAAGAAGCTCTTTTTTCTGATTTTTTATGTCTACTAGATCGTTTATTTGGAATTTGGAAAAAACGGTATGTTATTAAGCATACATCGAAGTTATTTCGTGTAAATTTTTGTGAAAAAGAAATCAACATTAGTGAAGTATAATAGAGCCTCTGTACAAAAAATGTGATTCAACAACCGGATTGATAACTTGACAATGGTTGGTGTGAGAAATGAAAGGAAAATTGTTTTATAATCTATATCAATGTAGTTCTCATGGTACGTAACCGTTTTCCGAGAAAATCTTTTTTTCGCAAAACGCCGCGTGTTTAAAAAAAATGTAATTTTAGCGAAATTTTTACTTATATTCGGGGGCTTTAAAAATAAAGTTTTAGCACACATCAAACATTGCGCTATCGCCCTCACTAAATTGTCCGTAGCTCGGTCAATTTTCAATATTTTCACTTGAATTTTTTTCACATATTCTTCAATTTGTATACTTGGAGAAAATGCAAAAGAATCGATTATATTACCCGTCACAGTGGTGTCCCGCCCGTACGCGATAAAAATATCTTTTATGAATGAGCACTGCACGTTTGGATCACACATTCCTCAAAGTCACGACGAATTTAACGATTTTGTGGTCGGCGATTTCAAAAGACTTCGAGAGAGAAACACGTACAATATTTTCTCTCTCTCGCTCTCGCTTTTCTTTGCATAGAGTAATTTTTCTTCGTTTTCGCGTCGATTCTCTTTCTATTTCTCGATCTTTTTTTTTTGCACAAAGAATGTGACTTGTGTGCCAAAGGATGTTTTGGTCCTAGAGCACTAATTAACCTAATCCAATCTAATTTAATATCTTTCTCTCCCTCTCTCTCTCTGTCGCTCTCTCTTTTTATAATCTGCACTCCGAATACTACTTGATCGCAGAAGAACATCACTCAAATTGTATTTACCTATATTCGTCAATGAATTGTTTAACGCGAGCTAAATCATTCTCATTATCAATTTAGTGCATCCTGGTATTTTACTCTTGGTATATTATAATAATGAAAATATGAATAAAGCGCTGATTTTACTCGGCTACCCTTGAACGAGTAATATGTACGTGAAGAATGAGTACCTTCGTAGAATTATTCACAAATCCTGTAGCTTTGATTTATATGTTTAATATCAAAGACTGCGCTGCATATCCTAGCAGCAAGAGACACGTTGCCTCCACACATATATATATATATATATATATATATATATATATATATATATATATATATATATAGATGTATGTATGTAAGTACGTATGTACACTTACATATAAATGGAGAAAAGTTAAACGAAGCAAAAAAGATTAATTTATTCCTCGCTCAGAAGCTCTCTCTCTCTCTCACACACCCTCTCTCTGAATATAAATATATATACATGGACAGTAAGAGAAAGAATGAGGAAACCATAAATAAATATGTACACGAATACGTGAAGACTTGAACGGAGCAAAACTCGATTTTCAATGTCGAGGTATCGCCTCACCGAGCCAAGATTCTCGACTTCTTATTTCGTCACGATTCCTCAAGCTATGTACTCATCGTACGAAAGATCACGTAGAGATGTATCATCCGCGCCGCCCCCGAACAACATTGGATGCGCAGACAAGAAAACCGAGAGATCCATTTGCCTCTTCGGGAACGCATCCCGCTTCCTCATGAATCTTAATGAAATCTGTGGGGCACCCGTCCCGACCTCAACGCACATCCGACGATTGTATTTGCCGCATTCCCGTAAAATTCTTCAGCGACGAATGAAAATGTCGATTCAGAGAGGGGCAACCGGTTCGATCTGCAAAGGAGATACTCGATAATTGCATTTTCGTGGTGAGATTACATTTTTTCGCGTGGGATGTTCATTTGATCGAGCAAACGGTAATCGCGTCATGTGAAAAAACAAAGATGAAACATTGATTCAGGTAGTGAGTCAAGTTTATTAAAATGCTTTACGTTGAGTATTTGTTGAAGTGGTTTTTTCAATGCATGGTGGAGTTATCGCGTCTTACTGCTCGTTTGAAGAGTTCGGGAGCAAAGCTTCAGCTGCTTGCAAGCCGAAGCTTCGAATATTTCATTTTTGAGTCAAATGAATGATAGTGGTTCGGTAGGAAATCGACGAACTGGGGTATTCGAAGCATTGCCCATCGGAACACACAACCTTGGCCCATCTTATGGCCAACAATCGGATGCCACGCCGGAAGAATTCGGATTCTTTAGAGGCAATGAAGTCATCGAACCACTTTTTGAATATTTTGTACGAGGTGCACCGACCGGAACAAATGCTAATCGGAGAAAGCGATGTCTGGGGAATATAGCAAGTGGGTTAGGACTTCCCAGTTGACTCCGTCCAAGTACTTATTAACCGGTTGAGCAACATGCGGCCTGGCGTTGTGCTGCAACATCAACTTGTCATGGAAATTCTCCCATTCCGGCGCCTTCTCGTGCAGAGCTCGCCTCAAACGCATCAGGAGTCGATAACGATCCCCAGTGATGGTTTCTGACGTACTCAGCAGCTCGTAATACACGACAGTCTACTTTTGGCTGGTTTTCCAGGGTCCTTGTTGTCCATAGGGAAATGACGACTTTGAAAGCGGTGAAAGCACGCTTTGCACGTTGCACCCGATGGAGCACGTTCACCATATACTAGCTTTAGCAATCGATGCACGGCCGATTTCTTTGCTAGGGAATGATGCACTGAAAAAAAAAATTCGTTCATTCATCCAAAATTCAGTTGGTTTAACAAAATTGTATCTTTGATTACGTTCAACTTGATTTTTGATTGGCATAGCAAAATTGGCATACATTTCAACTATCTGCTTACTTAGCATCCCGTGCGGAAATTGAGTTGGGACTGTGATTGGGCCCCAATAATATTCCCCTAACTTTATTCGGGCCCTAATCTGGAAGCCACATGAGGACCGTTAGCGGCCGGTCACACTTTGTCAACAAGGGCCATTAAAGGCGCAACGACCGGGGCCTTATAAATTGCCTCAATGGCGCCTCATCAAAACCATTTTAGCGCCCTGAAAATGCCTCAACGGCGCCTCATCATAACCATTTCAGCGCCATAAAATATCCGTATCAGTGGATACACGTGTATTTTAAATGCGTCAGGGTATATCTGTATTCGTTTTTATGTAATTGTTCATGTGCATAGGTGTGGGCGTGAGTACATGTGTATGTATGTGTGCGCGCGTAGAAATGTCATTGCGTATTTGCATGTGAGCCTTTATGACAAACTGCCATGACAAAATTAATACAAAAAATAATCCATTCTAAGGAATGGATGTGTAGTAGAAATAAAAAAAAATATATGGGTCTACTGAATCACTAGAATCTATTTCCATTGAGGGAAAGATCTGGAAAACAAAGACCAATTTATTTACTCATCCTACACCGTCAGATAAAGTTTACGAATGGGAAATATCAGCGAAGTCTTCAGAAGAAATCATTTTCCCTATGATGAGTATTGAGCGGAAATTAGTTGCAATAAAAATGTCGAGAAAATCGGTTGGGACTGTTCACACTTATGCGCTAGCATTACCCCATGTATGAGTGAAACCATGAGTAATTGTTTGTATCTATGTAAAAGGTTTCTTTAATTTGATAAATAAATACCGTCTGATGTTTGTCTGCATATTTGTGTTCATCGTTGATTTTTTATTTGCTAATGCCCTTACGCTTTTTCCCAATTTGCGTTCGATAATATTATGCGATCGATGTATATAATCGATTTGAATAATTGAAATACCATCAACCATGTAGCCTAAGCTATTTATACTGGTTTATCGCTATAATAGTCAGATCTGGGCCTATTGTGGAGATCCCTACTTGTTTATCCCTATAATGGCCGAGTTGGGTCCTTTTGTGGAAATCCCTACAGGTTTATCCCCATAATGGCCAAGTTGGGGCCTATTGTGGAAATCCCTAGAAGTTTATCCCGATAATGGCCAAGTCTGGGCCCATTGTGGAAATCCCTACTAGGGAAAGCACTAGGAAAGCCCTGACAGGCCCTTGTTTTTATCAGGGATGCCCTATCAGTTTTCCGCACGGGATGTCTAAGCAAATGTTAAAACAACAAAATTTCGAGACAACAAAATGCATTTTGCACATTCAACGATTCATTTTTCTCAGTGTGGAGCATAACTTCGGCAAATGTGACGCGTTTGAAAGGAAACTTGCCATTGTAAAGACAATTAAAATGGATGACGTTTAACAATTAAAATGAACCTATCATAAAGTGTTCTGCCAACTTTTAATTCGAGAAAACAGTGCGCTCAACGCCATATATTGACAGTACGGAGTATCATACGCAACCGCCTAACATATATAAAATTTATCTACTAAAGTAAGAACACTCATGACATGATGGGAAGACTACAAAAAAGATGGTCAAATGCGTGAATGTATGAGGGATGAAGTAAACGGCTACCGATATGAATACGAATAAATATGGAATCCGCGAAGACTTCCGGGTGAATGTCCAAATCCCTTCTGCTTGAACGTATATAGTGTGTACATTGCTGGCACAAGATTCGAGGGCTCATAACTCCGTAGGGAATACTACCATGAGGATATCGTTCGCGGGTAGAGCCTTTTCAGCACGATTTCGAAATATTCATGAGACGGTCAAGATTATTTGTCGTTTTGCATTCCACGGGCTGAAATCTTTGGATCAACGTAGCATGCTGTACTTCTGCTTTCCGATTACGAGATTTTTTTTCACCATTTTATCTGCTAAGGTTTCGTCACGAATAGGGAAAAAAAAAGTTTTTTATTCCGCATCGTTATCGACGATACTATTACGTACCAATCGAAACGTCGGCCGCCGTGAAATTTGACAAGATTTGCATAGAAACGAAAGATATCGGAGCATCCGTGAAATTTTTTAACGCTACAGTCGAGACGAAACACCCTGTGGCAGGGCATCGAATAAAAACGGGGCTTCCTACCCTCTGGAAAATTATTCTTTTTTCCTGACCTCCAAAAGACCCTTGCGAAAGGGGTTCCCTGGAAATTGAGTCGAAAGACCGCCTCATAAATTGAGTATGAACGTTGAATGAGACACCTCTGAAAACTTTTTTTCCGGGCTCCCCCTTTATGAGATCTTTTTTTCGAATCAAAATCCTTTTTTACGCAGCAAAAGTCAAGATACGATATAAACTAATAAAATTGAAGCGTGCTCTACGTTCAACCCAAATCGCAAATATTATCGCGAAGCTTTGAATATTGTATTTTGTATTTTGCGTATTTTGAGTACACACGATGTGTATTTCCAATATTTAATAAAACGCATTTTTCGTGTGGTAATTTTTTTGTGCTTGTGCATATGTACAAGCACAAATTATTCCCGCAAGCGATACGTTTTTGATGATATTATTATTAGTGATATTATTTTACCATATTCTGTCATGTATATAATGTATCATTATTGTTATTATTTCAATATTTGAAAAAACGTATATTTCATATAAACTTATAACTTTTTCTCTGCACGTGAATGCACACAAAATATCTCGCCATTATTTCCTCAAATCATAGGTTTTTTTTGTATTATTATGAGCATTATTATTATTATTACTATTACTATTATCACTGCAATTAAATCATATAATATCACATATATAATACTACAAAATATTATATTATATTGAATTATGGTATCTTTATTATCATTGGCATTATAATTGTTATCATTATTGTCAAGCCGAAAGCGACGAACTATTTCCATATGACGCGAATAACTAAATCAGCAAACGCGAGCAGACATTTGTTTCTTTTTGAATTTTTTTCGCGCCGCTTTTCCGTGCACATTTAATTTATTTTGTGCAACTGAAATTGAGATGGAAGAGATCCCTGGGTGTTCATAAATCTGAAGCACATTTCGGAACAGCTGCGACAGTAGCCGAACGGAAAAGGAGAAAAATTTATAGCTGATTCCGCAACACAGATATTCACTATGGAACATATATATGTATTTATGCAGTGTGTCCCATTTAAAAGAAAGCATTGAAATAAGTCGAAAAGATGAGGCCGTGCAAAAAAGTCATACACACAAAAGTTATGTGGTTTTGACGGGGATATCCGATGGTAATGCGAAATATTTTTTTCGTCGACATCTCCACGAGATACCGCGGTAACCTTTAATTGTTTCAATGTATAGGCGTAGTTTTTTATTTTTGAAAAACAGCTGTTTTTGAGACGAATGCAACGAGAACGAGAAAAATTATCTAGCTGAAAAGCCTAGAAAGTTATGGCGGTTTAAGGGGAGAGATGACTTTAGGCGAGGAAATTTTTTTTTGGTTTTCATGATTTTTATTTAAAAGGTAATATTTCGTCACAATTTTTGAGAATCAGGGTATGTTTTATTACTACCATTGGCTGTTGCATGGTATTTGTTTTATTAAGGGGTTGGGCCACAGTAACGGGTCAAAAATCATGTGCGAATTTAACAATTTGTTTCGTATGAAAAGTGATTCACTCATAAAATTAATTACACATCTATTTAGTATGAATATCAAGCTGTTAGAATATATATATATATATATATATATATATATATATATATATATATATATATATATATATATATATTTCTTTTAGGCGCTTCGTGTCGTGACATTTAGCAACCAAAATTTTTTACCTACAACGAAAAACAAAAATTCTGGTCAATCTACATTAGAATACCTAGAGAAGTACGTACGGAATTTAAAAAATATTGTTTTATTCAAAAGTTGTAGGTATTTGAATTGAGTTGTAGACCTTTGAATGAATTTTCAGTGACAAATTTCGTATAAAACTGCTCATAAAATGAAAAGTTTTCGATTAAGGAGGTACGGTGATTGGAGCGAGTTCAAGATAAAAGCGCGATTTTTTTTTTATAGCATTGTCGAGACCTTCGTCCATGCGTATGCGGAGTTTCCACGAGATTTACCGTACACTTTTCGAGTTATTAATTGTTAAAGTTGGTGAATTAGTCACGCGTAGACGACAAAATGTGGCTGTCCTCTCATATATCGATTTTTTGTGCTACTCGGGGCCAAGAAACACGTGGAAAAAAACTGATGGTTGCGTTCGTTGAATCTTTGTGATCGATAAGGCACCTTGAATTGGAAAGCTCACCGCAGAAATAAGCAATAAATTTAGAAATAAAGTCGCAAAAACCGAAATTTTCGGAGAGCGAGACTTCTCGTGACGTAACAGCAGCCATCTTGCTCGACGTGTGGCAACGCCGGATACCCGCGCAAATTTGATTCGTCTATCGGATATTTTCAACGCGAATTAAAAATATGATTGTGCGAAGCCGTACATTTTTTTATGGATTATAATGGGCCTTTCGTCGATATTTGCTTGAAGTTCTTTTACGTACAGCAAAGGCATCTCAATTTTTCTGGCGACGTGTACCTATACAACGCATCTATATATAAATTCAGCATGGGAGAACTGTCATATAAAATAAACGTTCCTTTTTATACCTGCAAATATTGTGAAAATTGGGAAAGGGAAAAATACCATAACAATCGATGAAATATGTTTTCACTTTGGACAGATTGGACATTGGACATTGAGGTTAACTTCAACGCGACGTTTTTTATTTGCAATCGCAATATTATCTTTTCATTTTCTAATTCTTGTCCGTCAGAATCTACATTTGTCTCAAAACTGGACTTCAGGTACAATCCCGTTACTCTTTTGATAAGCTTCCACCGTATTTTCATTCTCCATGTTAGCCGGCTACAAAAAATAATAAGCCGGGCGCGTGGAACCGATGACAGCCACCAAAAATGTCGATGCTAAACGTCAACGATAGGGCGTACTCCTGAAGTCGAGTAGTAGATTATCAAGGTTGTTTCCATATTATAAAAATAATAGGAAACTCGAAATTCAATACTTAAAAAATATTTCTCGAAAAATAGGCCATATACATATATCTAAAACGTGGCGGTATTGCGGCGTGAAATAGACTCTAAGTTTACTAGCATGGTCATCACCGTACCTCCTGAATCGGAAATTCCGTACGTACTTCTCTGCAAAATGCAATTAGAAACATAACTTTTAAATTTGAAGTACATCGAATGAAAATTGTTGAAGTTATTTGTCACCCCAATTGGAAAAAAACTGTTTCGAGAAAAACGCGTTCAAAGTTTTAGGTACTCTATGGCCGTACCAAAGGTGGGCTTACGTTATACGCTCAAAGTCGGGGAAAAAAATTGTTCTTGCTATAAGTCGAATAGTAACTCATTCTTATGATAAAGCACCGTTTTACGGAAAAGAAAAATTGTTTTTTTGAAAATTCTACTGTGGCCTTACCCCTTAATCTTTAACAATGGTGTAGATATGGCACGGTCTTCTAAACTGCATTTTCAAAACTGGCGTGACGTACGGCTAAAAAAACTAATCGACCGATTCTGATGGAACTTGGTATAAACCTTTCTAACCTTACTGTCTAAAACACGACCCTAAATGTTTGTGAAAAAAGTGATTTTTTTTCGGAAAATGTCATCTTTTTGTTTCAAAGCGTACGATTTTATCGATATTCAACATTTCTCACTTTTTCTTGGTTCATATTCTGCGTGTAAGTGTCAATGAAAGAAAAATCTGCGTTGGTTTTTTTTTCAGACTAATCCCGCCGACGCTAGGTGTCACGCCATCTGACAACATCCGCCGCAACCCGTTTAGAAGACCGTGCCATAACTCCGCCATTTTCAAAAATTAATATTTTTTTTTTATACCACGTGACAGGCAAAAAATAAATTAAAACATACACTAAGTCTCAAAAATAGCGATGAAATCTTTCCTGAAAAAAAAATCATGAAAATCGGTAATTTTTTGCAACTATAAAACAATCGAAATTCAGCACGTCTGTGTATGTGCGTTCATGTGTAGCATGTAACGATTAAATGGTCTCGAAATTCGCGAGTTAATTCTTCCCCATCTTTTTCTATGCGATACTTTATCACCGAAGGTCTATCAGGAAGAGGAACATTTTTGTGTGTTTTTTTTGAGAGCCACTTTGACATATGAACAATCGATTGATTCAATTAGGCGTTGAGCACGTTTGAGAGAACTGCACCAGCGAGCTCACGCCGAGGTTCGAGTGATGCACAGTGATGACGGGAGTGATTGCTCGCACATTCGGGAGCATACGGCGAATATATTTTCCTACGGAGCGTTGCACGATAAATTGTTTTCGGGAGAAACGTTCGATCGGTCTGTCAATTTGTTGGGTTGTTGCCCTCTTTTTTCCCTTCTCTCGGTCTTGAACGTTCTTTCCCAATGTTTTACTTTATTCGATAGTTATATTTTTTTAAGTTTTTTTAAATACCCCTCCTTATCATTTCGTCGATTCGGAAAAACTTGTCATCGAATTTGTCTTCGTTTTCCTCGATAATTATTCCTTATTTTTCTTCCATTTTTTTTTATCAGTCGTTTTTCGAAAGTTCGATCAGTTTGTCGACGTTCCGAAGTGTCCTTGAGATATTATTTTTTTTTAAAAGTATTTCGCGCTCTTCTCTATATCCCCGTGTATCAATATTCACGAGTGAGCATAAGACACGTCTGGACACGTCGATAAAATTTATTCCCATGTGTTTCGGTTATTGCGCTCACCTCCGACACGTACCGGCTATCAAACACGAATGGGGCACGGTGCATGGTCTTACAGTCTCATAAACTTTACTTGCACTTGGGAATGAGAGAGACGGAGGGGGCAGAGGGGGGAGAGAGATCCTTATGAATTTCCAGCGAGAAAACGGTGAGTTTCATGCGCAAGTTCCCACTCCAGGGAAATCGCACGTATGCTCAAAAAGAAAATTAATCCAGCAAATCTTTCCACATTCTAAATAATTGCCAGATAACATTATCCGGCAATCTTTGCACATTCGTCCGCAACAAATTGTTGACCAAATATGTCCAAAAAAGATCCCCAATAATCTATATATATATATATATATATATATATATATATATATATATATATATATATATATATATATATATATATATATATATATATATATATATATATATATATATATATATATATAAGGGTGATTCGTTTCAGGGCAACTTTTTTTTAACCCATCGTGCCCGAAATCCTTTAGTTGGTACCCAAAAACGAACTTTCGTGAAGGGGGCGTGTTGTCAAAAAATATTTAGAGGTCGCGAATCAAAATTGAAGGTTTCCCATTTGATTAACATTGAAAAAAATGTTTTTCTCATTATTAGTGTTACCATTCCGCGAATTTTGATATCGCGATATTTTCCAAGTGGGTTCTCATAGGAAATATGATACTCCACAATAAAGTTCATTGAGCCATGGCCGTAAATTCAACCGTTTCAGCGGCATCATTATTTCAAGTGAATATTGTGCAAAATATTAATTGAAACGGCTGTAACGCCTAAGCTATTAGATATATCGAAAAAAATTCAGATGAGAACTTGGAAGAGAAAGTAATTTTCTACAAAAAAAGTCTTATAAGCCGAGCCCGAAAATTCAACTCTTTCTCAGCTATAGGTGGATGAAGTAAAATAGATAGATCTTTTTTTAATAAAACAAATCTATTTATTCTACTTCATCCACCTATAGCTGAGAAAGAGTTGAATTTACGGGCTCGGCTGATAAGACTTTTTTTTAGCAAATTACTTTCTCTACATAGTTCTCATTTGAATTTTTTTCGATATATCTAATAGCTTAGGCGTTACAGCCGTTTGAATAGATATTTTTATACAATATTCACTTGAAAGACTGATACCGCTGAAACGGTTGAATTTACGGACATGGCTCGATGAACTTTATTGTAAAGTATCATATTTCCTATGAGAACCCACTTGGAAAATATCGCGATATCAAAATTCGCGAAATGGTAACACTAATAATGAGAAAAACATTTTTTTCCATGTTAATCAAATGAGAAACCTTCAATTTTGATTCGCGACGTCTAAATATTTTTTGACAACACCCCCCTTTCAAGAAACTTCGTTTTTGGGTACCGACTAAAGGTTTTCGGGCACGATGGGTCAGAAAAAAAAGTTACCCTGAAACGAATCACCCTAATATATATATATATATATATATGGGGTGTGGGGTGGGGAAAAAGTGGGGTGAAATTTGGAAAAATCAGTTTTAATTCAATAACTCTTTAGAAAAAATTCGTACACTTTTTGTCCAAATGGGAACGTTGTAGCCCTTGAAAAGACGCGTCGATCGAGTATTTGATCATCACTCTCCGATAATAATAATAACACTCTCCCAAAAAATGGTGAAAATACAAAAAAAAAATTGTTCATTGAAAACTAAAAAACAATTGATTTTTCGGGTATGGTTCAAATGTACGTAATGTAAACAATAATTTTCTCTATATTGTCGTTTCTATGGACCACCCTTGGATGTTGATTTTCCAACCCCTCTCGGGGGTTGAAAATTCAAAATGAAATTCTGGGAAAACTATTGACCGCACGAATTCGCCGCCGCGGAAGAATTTGTAGCTTGAACCCTCCGCTACATTTTTGTCCATAGCGCCAAACTCGTATGTCTTTATTTTCGGTCAATAGTTCTCCCAGAATTTCATTTTGAATTTTCAACCCCTGAGAGGGGCTCTTAAAGCAAAATTCAAGGGTAGTCCATAGAAACGAAAATATAGAGAAAATTATTCTCTCAATTTCGTATGTTTAAATGATCCCCGCAAAATCGATTGTTTTTCAGTTATTCAATGAACATTTTTTTTTTGATACTTCAACAATTTTTTTTGCGGGCGAAGATATATTTGGAGAGAGATGATTAAATACTCAATCGACTCGTCTTTTCAAAGGCTACAACGTTCTCGTTTGAACAAAAATTGTATGAATTTTTCCTAAAGAGTTATCGAATGAAAACAGGTTATTCAAAATTTCACCCCACTTTTTCACCCCCAAAATGAACTTCCACGACTTCGGCGCTGTGGAAAAAAATAAAGCCGGGATTTTTCTGAACATTTTGTCTCCCGACGCCGACCTCGAGGGGGTTGTCGTTTGGTATTAATCCATCCCATCCCCTTTCACCCCCTAAAAAACCCTACACCCCGATTTTTAGGCAAACTTGGATTCAGCACCCGCGACACCTACAAAATCACCTGTCACAAAACTAGCCTTCTTCTAATTTGTTCCGATTCCAATATACAGCACAACTGTACTAGTAAGGGTGGTTAGAAAATGTTACTACGTTATGAAAAAGTAATTCATACAAAATTTTAGAGGTCTACAAAGTTTTTTTGTTAGTGCTCAAACGCCTTTTAATTTTTTTTTCGATTTTTCGTCGTCTAAAAAATTAAGACGCCGATAATCATGAAAAAAAAAAACATGAAAAAGGCGTTTGAGCACTAATTAACAAATTGTTTAGAACCCTAAAATTTTGTTTTCTTACTCCAAAACAACATATTACTCCAAAAAAACACGCATACTTGTTAGACGTTCAGTGACGTAAGCTCCGTGTTCTTGTTCATCAAGTGGTTGATATAATTTTCACAACCGAATTACATATATTGATTCTTAATCGGCAAATGCAAATTGTTTATGGTAAAAAAAATGTTTAAATAACAATTGTGTAAGGTTGTAGAAAAAATTAAATCAAGACTTACCTTGGATCACGTACTAACATTTTCTGCATCGAGATAAAAAATAAATTAATACTCCGATAATCATGAAAAAAAACATGAAAAAGGCGGTTGAGCACTAATTAAAAAATTGTTTAAAACCCTTAAACTTTGTATATATATATACATACATCACCGTTTTGATATATTTTCCTTTTTTTTCTCAACAACGATTATGCCATGAATCCAAAGAAACCGAAACGGACTCTGTCATCATATCCACCGACTCCTTTCCGCCTCTTCATACCAAACGAAGAACCAATCATATCTTTTTGATTCATAAATATTGATATATTTCTCAATATTTATTAGATTTTTTTTTTTTCGATTTTGATACGTTTTATAAATTTTATAAATATTGGTAAATAGAATAAACGATATAAATAAAATAAATAAAAGTAAATGAAATAAATTAAATTAAATTAATATCGGTAAAAAGAAGATTGATAAGTAATCCTGAAATACGCATTTTTATTGTCATCGATGCTCATATTGATGTAAGCGGTTCAAATTTTCGATTATTCATCAATCGTGGCAAATCAACCCTCTGCGATTCGGCATTCCATTAAGGCGGGAGCCTGAATTAAAAGGTCGAAAAAGGCGTTTTTTCGGGAATTTATTTAGGAGGGAAATAAACAAGTGCGCCCGGTAAACATTGAGATATCTTTTCACGTATAATTGAGATGTATAAAAAACAAAAAAGATTTATCAGCCTATTCCATGTGCGTCTTGCCACGGCAGTCCCCAATCGCCGGGAAAGATGTAGCTCGTAATTCTTGACTGAAACAAAAAAAAACAATAAAACTTTCAATTGTCATATATTTTTCTTCTGGGTGTATTAAGAAAAAGCTGAAAAAATCGTGAAATTATAACTCTTCTCAAGTTTGAAAAAAATGTGTTTAAAAAAAAACACTTTAACGTGCTGTAAAAATGATGTAAAAAGACTTTTTCAACGACTTTATTAATTCACTTAGAAAAGATTTTAATACTGAAGAAAATAAACATTGGTTCGATTCGATAGGTCGTTTAGTTTTTTTGCTATCACGCCCGCCAATTTTGAAAAATCGTGAAAACGAAAACTGGAGAAAACGCGTTTCAATAGGCGGAAATATCAATATTAAATATTAATAGCGTCTCTGCTTTTGGCCTTGTATCTTTGAAAATATTTATAATCGGCCTCTACAACTTTGTAGATATATTCTGTTGATCTATCGATTTAAGGCCTTAGGCCACAGTAACGGGTATGAAATCATGTGCGAATTTAACAATTTTTCCTTCGTATGAAAATGTGATTCACTCATAAAATTAATTACACATCTATTTAGTATGAATATCAACCTGTTAGAATTTTTTTTTTTTCGATGTACAAAATGGCCGACTACTCGAAATTTCTCGAAACAACTTTTTTCCAATTGACGTGACAAATAACTTTAACAATTTTCATTCGATTTACTTCAAATTTAAAAGTTTTGTTCCTAATTGCATTTTGCAGAGAAGTGCGTACGAAATTTCTGATTAATCGAAAACTTTTCTTTTTATGAGCAGTTATAACGAAATTTTTCACTGAAAATTAATTTCTTAAGTTCAAATACCTACAACTTTTGAATAAAACAATATTTTTTAAATTCCGTACGAACTTCTCTAGGTATTCTAATGTAGAGTGACGAGAATTTTTGTTTTTTGTTCTGGGTAAAAAATTGTGGATGCTAAATGTCACGCCACGGAGCGCCTAAAAAAAGATAAAAGAAAATATTTGGAGTCGGCCATTTTGTACATTAAAAAAAATACATTTTTTCTAACAGCTTGATATTCATACGAAATAGATGTGGAATTAACGGAGACTTTGTCCTTGGAGTGCCATATTTCAGGTGTTTACATTTTATTTTTTTTTAAAGGAAACGAGTAAAGCTTTTTGAGTGCGGTTTTTTTCTTGCTTTTATTCATGATATACAGAACGTTAAATTTTTTTTTTTTTATAAACCAAAATGGCGGCCGTTGTAGCTCCGCGAAAACAGGTCCTCAATTCGCGGGAGGTAAACGGCTGACATCACTGCCCCCTCTTTGTTGATCTGAAACACAAATTCAAAGCATATTATCAATCTGTGACCCTTTGGTCATGGAATGACGGATGGGTTTTTCGTTTAGTACAAATTTCGGAAAATGGCGGCAATTTTTTAAAAAATCGAATTTTCGCGCTTTTTCGCATAAAAAGATAAATAATAAATGCAAAAATGTATCTATCGAAAAAACGATCCGTCATTCCGTGAAGACATATTTTCTGAGTATGCTCTCCAAATTTCAGGTCAATATGTTAATTACAGCGGTCAGGAGAATGTCAGCCATTTTCAAAAACGTGTTTTCGAGAAAAACGCGTTTAAAGTTTTGTAATGTGTTTACACAAATGTGTTTATAATTACCGCTAATCGGCAATGCCTGGTCCATAGAGGCATCCCTCCTCTTCTTCTAGCTGCTCATGTTGAGCCGCTAACATCTCCCGCCGATTTCAAGGACAAAGTCTCCCTTAAGCAATATAAAAACGATTTTTCGGACCTTCTAATTCAGGCTTCGGCCTTAAGGTCTCGCAAGTCGTGAGGAAACACGCGGGGCAATGCCCATGCATACAAGGAACCGAGAACGAAAGCGACTCGAACGAACGATAGGGTTTGAAATGGCGGTTGGAACCCCCGCAAAGAATGCGCGTGACGAGAAGCGCCGTTGAATCACAACGGGGGTTGCCCAAGCCGGCGCCCTTGCGGCCCAACTTAACTTCAGTATACGCGCGCCGCTATATTCGAGAGGAGCGCGCTTATCCCGCGGCATTCCGCGTACACAACGATCGCGAGCCAAACTTTTTCCCCATCCGACTTTTCTTCCAACGATTCAACGTTTTATTGTCGATCTGTGCACAAACGCGACGCGAATTCCCACCATGTGAACATTTCCGAATGTCGGATGTGTGTCATTTGAAATTTTCGAATTTTCACGTTCGGCCAATTTTTTCGATTAAGTGTCGAATCGAGTGTGATGATGGTTCGGATCAATTGATGTCACGTGAAATTTATTTTTTTATCTTCATTATTTATTGTCGGTGAAAGACGAGATTTTCGTGAAACAGGTGGACACGAGTGATCGGAACTATTGGAAGGAGGGAAGTTTGGTGTTTAACGTGACGAAAGTGGTCCTAGTCGGGCCGAGTTGACTGACAATGTCGTGAAGGTAAGTCGTAGTTTTTTACGCTAGGGTGGCTAAAAAAAACTATTTCTTTTCTCAACGGAAAAATGAATTATGTTAAGAAAAAGAAAGTTTTGCAAAATTTGAGGGTTCTAAACAATTTGTTAATTAGTGCTCAAACGCCTTTTTCATGTTTTTTGTCATGATTATCGGAGTCTTAATTTTTTAGACGACGAAAAATCGGAAAAAAATTGAAAGTTGTTTGAGCACTACCTAAAAAAAATGTTAGACCTCTCAAATTTTTGATGAATTACTTTTTCATACCGTAGTAACATTTTCCGTTGAGTACCGCGAAAAAAAAATAATTTTTTTTTGAACCACACTAATATATATATATATATATATATATATATTCGTTATTGGCGTCAATGCCGTGAATACTTGTACGACAAATGATAAGAAAGTTTGATTCCATACAATGCTTTTAACTACTTTTTAAGGTTGCCTACCCCTCACTTTAAAAAAGAATACAAATAATGATATCTCAAAAGTAGTAATATATACATATATATATTGGATTAAAGAGCGAGCGCCCCATTGATCCTTGTCAGGAAATAAAATTTATTTTACAGCAGATAAAATTGATATCGATTGCGTAAATGATTGTGAATTAATTTGTTGGCGATATTTTTCATTAATATTCTCCCCTTATTATCGCTCCCTCACGTCCATCTTCGATCGCGTCGCTCCCCGAACTCCTTTTTTCTCACCTCACTTCTTCCAAATTTTTCAAACACACTTTTCCCGGGTGACCAATGTCCAGCACTCTCACACTTTCCACTCGTTTCTCCTTTAGATCGATCCCAATTTCATTTCCCCTCTTTCCTTTCTTTTTTTCATACTTTAGATCCCATATATATAGGAGGGATTATTAAACATTTTTCATTTAAAATCAGATGTGCTGATATCCAACACTGAATAGATATACCGATTGCAAATTATATATATATATATATATATATATATATATATATTAACTCGGCAGAACTTTTTGGTTGTCGTTGTAATAGCACGAAATTATTGTTGTTGTATTCTACATTGCGTGTTTATTATAAATAAATCACGAGGAAGTGAAATATGGTGGGGAATGTAATAAGGGGGACCCCGTACAATGGAATCATCGATTAAAAAATCCAAATAAATCATTATTTGATACAATTGATTTCAAGAAAATGATCCTTGAGCTTCCATCGTCTTGAAAATGTGAAAATGTATGAAAAATCTCAACTTCCAAACTCATTGTAAAAAAAATTATTCTCTTTATTTTGACCACACAATGAATGATTCCTATGAACTGCACCAAACCGTTGGAAACGGTATAAACTAGATAACTTTTTAAAACAAAGGTCAGTTCAAAATAGCTTTTATTTATTTTTATAATGAATTTAGATGTTGACATTTTTATACATTTGCGTATTTTTACGACTTTGGAAGCTCATCAGTAATTTCCGTGAAACCAATTGTATCAAATAATGACTTATTTATAGTAAACATACATTGCAGATTACAACAAAAGTTATTTCGTGCTATAACAACCACAAAAAAAAGTTATGACGATTTAAGGCCAAAATTTTGGATGATTAAAAAAACGTTAAAAAAAACATATCTTAATTACCGTGGCACTTAGGACATAGGGTCTAAGGGTGAAAAAACTAGGAAACGACCCCCTCTCCCCTATCTCCTAAAATGCAAATATACAGTTATGTAGAAAAATGCACAGTAATATGTATAAAAATACATACATATATACAGTTATCTATAAAAGTACATATATATAGTTATGAATGGATAATCCTGCAGCTGTCAATATGTCAGATCATGTCGTACTATACGCTGGAATTTCGGTTTCGTAATAGTCCCACGGTTTTTCCCGATTTTGGGCTTCATGTTATATTTTGAAAAAAAATCGTCTGCTTTGGTTTTTTGCACGCCATTTCTACAAATGATATGAATCGACAACAACTAAGCAAACTTTTTAAAGTCATCAGCACGATATGCGTAGTACATTTTTTTAAGGCGGTCCTCTAGTTTCTCGGCTGTTTTTTTACGACTTTTTCAATAATTTTTTACAGGCAAAGCATCGAAATAATCAATCTCATTGTTTTTGCATAATCTTTATTAACATTTAAATAAGCTTTACAAATTTTTTGAAGTCAAAACATATAATAGAATAAAAGTTATAGTGGCCGACAGGAAGACATCAAGTAAAAGAGGTGCTTGACGGTGACCAAGATTGCGGCTGTTCTGCTTATCTGAAATCAAAAAACCAAACGGCATTTTAATCTTCATATTTAAGACTAGCGATTGAACTAGAGTGAATTCTAAATAACAAAAATTGACTTTTTTTTATACTTTTGAAAATTACATTATATTTTTTACTCATTTTTTCTCAAGTTTTTCGCTCGTACAAAAAAAACTATCGAAGCAATCATGATAATCCTAGTTCAATCGCTGGCTTATAACACATTAAAGATGCTGTATAAATTTGAACAAGATCGGTGCAGTAGTTTCTGAAATATCGTGGTCACCGTTTCGAAAAATGGTGTTTCGAGAAAAACGCGTTTGAAAGTATACCTGCTCCGTATACCTGCTCCGTTCCAGGGCTGTAACTTGTGAACCACTTCGAATATCAAAAAATCCTTTGGCACACATTTTCTACACATGTTGTAGATGTGATTTATGAAAAAAAAAAAAAATCGATTTTTTCGACCCGAGAAACTAGAGGACCGCCTTAATATTTAAGGTAGTACGAGCGCGCGATCTTGCTTTCTATAAATTTTGTTCAAATTTTAACCAGACATTGTTCATATCATTATGCATGTTTGAGTGAAATTTCAGAACAGTCGCCTATTTAGATTAAGAGATTGGGAGATTGGGAGATTTAGATATTAGATTGGGAGATAATGGGTTTTAAAATTGCAACTTTTAACTCTGTAGGGTCTGCATTTACCGAAACTCAGGTTACATAATTCGTCGTACCATTATATTGTGTTTATAAATTTTGAAAAAAAAATAATTTTTTTGATAGCAAACTATTTAGAAAAGTAGAAAAAGTTTGGATCGCCCTTACTATTCAGTTTTGGTAAAAACGGTCAGTAAATACAGAATAATTCTCCGCAAAAAAAATTTGTCCCCTATAATAAGAGGACATATGGCAACACCGCAGAAATGTTTTGCGAGAAAAAAAAATTATCGTGCTCCTAAAGTTAGAAACCTTGATCATAAAAAAATATTTGCGTTATAAATATTAATATTTTATATTGTTCATGTTATCTTCATTAACAAATAAAAGTGTTGATTTGTTCACAACTAATTAAAAACTTTGTTCGATTAAAAATTACTTCGAAATAAAAATTTGTTGTGCAGTATCATTCTAAATATGCCGCGCAAACTTACGTCATTGGATACGTGGAACGATGCGGTGTCGCCATATGAGGGATTCTCCGTCAATACGGCCACTTTTTTTCGACCATCTCAGATCTGCCCCATAATTAGTTATATCAAAGTACTACTAAAAGGCATTCTATGTGAATTTTTTCAGATTTTTATGTTCATCATTTTATAAAATGCCGTTTTTTTCCAAATGAATATATCTCGGAAACTAGAAGTAACTGAAACAAAATGTCTCTGCATAAAAGTTGTAGTTTTGTGTTAGCTTTCGAGCGGAATATTTGAAATAATTTTTACGTTTCGGTACCGCTGATTTTTTTACCAAAAAAAGGGGGAATTATTTTTTTTATTAAAAAACAGCGGTTTTTTTTGGCTGAAAAAATTACAGAGTCTTCCAGTATGTTTGACGATAGCGCAAAAAAATCACCAGAGTGGCACGGAGTGAGGTTCCGGTATAAAAAAATTAATTTGTGTGGTTTCATTTTTTTTACTCCACAACCTCGATCCATGCCACTCTGGCGATTTTTTTTTTGCGATGTCGTCAGACATACTGGAAGACTCTGTAATTTTGTCAGCCAACAAAAATGGCCATTTATGAATAAAAAAATAATTTCGTAAAAATTAAATTAAAAACTTTAAATTTTTTTTTAAATTAAAAAATTGAAAACTACAACTTTAACGTGCAGACTTTTTTTTCAGTTACTTCTAGTTTCCGAGATATATTCATTTGGAAAAAAAAAACGGCATTTTCTAAAATGTTGAATTAAAAAATCTGAAAAAAGTTCACATAGAATGCCTTTTCGTAGTACTTTGATATAACCAATTATGGGGCAGATCTGAGATGGTCGAAAAAAAGTGGCTGAATTCACGGAGAATCCCTCATATGTCTTCTTATTTTAGGGGAGAAATATTTTTTACGGAAATGCATTCTGTCTAAATTTCAATGCAATCCCTGCAGTGTTAAAAGTTGCAATTTTAAAACCCATTATCTACCAATCTAAATAATCGACTGTTCTGAAATTTCACTCAAACATGCATAATGATATGAACAATGTCTGGTTAAAATTTGAACAAAATCTATACAAATCAAGAGCGCGCGATCGTGCTACCCTAGGGTTAAAAAGAAGAGTTTTCTAGATGCAATAAATAACCTTTAGTATTAAAAAAAACGAGTAAAAAAAGTTGTCACTTTTAGAAATAGAAAGGGAAAACCAAAAGCTGTCAATTTTTCCCCGAAAACCATGGGACTTTTGCTAAACTGAAATTTCAGCATATAGTAGGACATGATCTGAGCTATCGACAGTTGCAGGACTATCCAATCATAACAGGACACCCTGTATATACACTATACACACGGTGGACTATTTAACGTGACCACCCCAAATATCTCCGTTGCCTTTAGAATTCCGGAAAAATGTCAGGTGGTAATTTGACCTTGACAAAAATGAATTTTTCACCACTGTATCAGCCCATCGAAATTAATCAAATTACCTCCTGACGTTTTTTACACCCTGTATATATATAGACAAATAGAGACCACCATGGCAGCTGGACAAGTATGTCCGTTATTAGTTGCAGCGTTCCCCGCATGCACCGAGTGGTTCAGAATGTCCGGTCTTTGTCGCGACCGAGTTTGAGAGAATGCACTAAATGGGGTTAGGAGTGACTGGAATGGTCAGGTGCAAAGGACCAGTCTGTCAAACACTCGGAAATGGAAGTTATAATGGACTAACGCGTCCCGTCGTTACTGCCTTCTCGTGGACATTAATGAACAGCCTATCTAACCCTGTTATTTATAATTATGGAAATACCGAGGCGATTCATAGTTTTGCAATTTATGGCCAATAAAAGTGGAGAAAAAGACCACGGGGGCCGTAGAGTTCGGGAGATAGCGTAGAACTCGTGGGTCTCCGTCGCGAAGACTACTTTCTCCATTTACCTCCGAATGGGTTGTACTCGATTATTCGTGTGTCATAACTGTGACATTTCTTATTTCCCGTTTTCTATTTAATTTGTTTTTTATTTTATTTTAATTTTTGAAATTTTATTTATTTTCATTTTTCTTTATTTCATTTTTAGAAATTTATTTTTATTTTTCTTTATGTAATTTTTTTACATTTTTTTATTTTTGTCTCATTTGTTTGATTATACAATATCGTCGAGTTTGACCACTTCAGAATAGTGAAAATCTTTCAACGAGTTTTTTTTTATTCACATCTTTAGTGTGGCGAAAGATGGTGTAATATAATCAAAATAGATTTGCAGATGCTTAACTCTTATGATGGATTTGAACGAGCTCAATAAAATATATCTTCATAATCGTCATCATAACCGTTCAATTTTTTATTTACCGTTTTCTATTTTATTTGTTTTTCATTTTATTTGAATTTAAACAATTTTATTTATTTTATTTTTTCTTTGTTTCATTTTAAAAAATTTTTTTTTTTTTTTTATGCCACACTTTTTTATATTTTTTTTTGTTTGTATTAAATAATCTAATTTTGCGTAAACATTTTTATTCCATTTCCGTATTATTTGTTCGATTATCCAGTATTGTCGACTTTGACCACTCCAGAATAGTGAAAATCTTTCTACGAGTTTTTTTTTTAATTAACATCTTTAGTATGGCGAAATATAATCAAAATAGATTTGCAGATGCTTCACTTTTATCTTGGATTTGAACGTGCTCAATAAAATATATTTTCATTACTTACAATGACGATGTATATGTAGGGAGGGTTCGCGTCCGGAAATCCTATCGTAGCAGTTGATAGAATCGGTTCACGTGAACGAGCCTCGTCATTCTTGGCTGTCCGAGCACGTACGGAACGGATTCACTTTAAGCACATTCTTCCGTTTTTCTTATAAAAGTGCACGCGCCAATTCAGTTCCTTCAATTACGGTATGGTAATTTTGTCTAAATGGCAAAAAAGTGTTTGTGTAAGAATAATATTATTTGTAGATTATGCAGTCTACAATTATTGATGTTTTTTTTTAATCGGATAATAAAAAAAAGTGTTGATAAAAAATTTAATAGAAAAATTACAACTGCGTATGATAGGTAATTAGGTGATGAGAGAAAGTCATGATAAATATTGTATTTCCATTTAAAGTATTCTCGACAGAGAAAAACAATGACAATGGTATTAACAAAATATGAAAGACAGAAAATAAAGAATATTAATAAATACGCAATTGATCAGTTAACAAACCGGATCAACTGAAATAAAATGGAAATCAATCATTTTCATTGGTTTAAATTAAATAAAAATTAGTTCTTGTTGCTTTTCTACTTTTTATTATATTTCTGACATAGAAGAATAATAAACATAGTATTAATTGAATATTTTATAAGAGACAAAATAAAAATAATAATTAAATACTCAATTGATTGATTAATAAACTAGATAAATACAAACAAAATTAAAAGTAGTGATTTTTATTTTGTTAATTTTGCATCGAAATTATAAATTTTCATCTCATTTCATTTAAACAAAAATTGGTCGTTCTCGGTTGGTTAAACTTAAATGAAAATTAGTAATTCTGATTCTATCAAATTTAAATTTAAATAACTAACTTTAAATTGTTTAATTTCATGACTGCAATTAATAATCAATCAGTTGATAAATCAAAATCATAAAAAGATTCCTTTTCCAATTTTAATTGTTTTTTATTTATATAGAAGAACGATAATAGAAAGTACTACCAAAAAATGTCATGACACAATCAAAATTGTTGATATTAAATACGAAATCGCGCGAAACTTGCGTTTATCCTCGGTCAAAGGTATTTTTTATTCAGTATCGAAGTACTGGCGACAGAATCTCGTTGAATAACTACAATACCGGATATTCGATTTCAACGTTTACGTGTCTCGTCTAGCTTGCGAGAAAAAACGTAATATCGCTTTTAAGCTGTGTCTACGGCAAACACGATACGAACAGTTGGGGTTCACCTATGGGGGAAAAGAAGGCTGCCACGCGGCAGTAAAAATCACGAATAATAAAAATCCAGTGGAACACGCAAAATGGAAAGTAACTGAGTCTTTGCGACTATAAAAACAAAATCTCGCGAATTGGAGGGGCGTGCAGTAAGAAGTGTTTATTGTCTCTATATTTTATATGTGTTTTATACCCCTTTAAACATGTACATGTATATACATATCCTAAGGGAGGAAAAATAGAAAAAGGATACGACGAATCGTAGGAAAGTATCGCACACATACGAACTTTTACGTTTCTTAATTACGACGTTAGGATGCCTTCAATAAAACTCATATGACAGTAACACCGAGTTCGACGTTCCGAAGTCGGAAAACAAATTCCATGCCTTTTGCCGGCTGATCTAATTTTCCAGAATAAAAAAAGCTGAAATTGTTGGGGGCGCAATACCCAAAACTGCCGCGCATTTTTATGCAGTTTTCACGAAAACATGTTTTATTTTTGTAAAATTTATTTAACTGAAAATTTACATTACTCGTAACTCATCTTACTAAAACATTAGTTTACTAAAAATTAATTATATAAAGAACTTATTTTACTAAAAATTAATTATATAAAGAACTTATTTTACTAAAAATTAATTGTCTGCAAACTTATTTTACTAAGAATTGGTTTTAATGAGAATCTGTTTCACTTTCAATTTATTGGTCTAATAATTTGTTTGAGTAGAAATTTATTTGACAATAAATTGATTAGACTAAAAACTTATTGTACTAAAAATTGATTTCATTAAACATTTATTTTACTTGCAATTTATTTGACTAAAAATTGATTTTATTAAACATTTATTTTACTAAAAGTTTATTTTACTAAACATTTATTTCAGTAAAAATGTATTGTAATCAAAATGTATTTTTACTAAAGATTGGTTTTATTCGCGCTCTCTAATAACACTGCACAAAAATTAAAATCTTCACCGAATATTAAATTCTTGAAATACCACATTAAATTGCAAAAATTCTTCAATTACCTCGCAATTACGTTATGCAACCGCATCCAATTTTTCCTATAACATGGAATTATTTTCACGAAGCTCTTCCGAGCCCGGTAATTTCATAAATCAACTAATTGCCCTAAAACAGAGTATTCCGAGAACCAGGCAATTAGCCTCTCTTTCTAATTATCGCTAAGGTCGGGCTTCTTCGATTTAGTGCAAATTAATACGGTCCAAGGAAAGTGTACGAAGATTAATTGCTCCTTGTGTCCCGAGTTAAACACTTAATGAAATCATTCGATAAAATGTGGTGATGAGGCTACTTCGAAGAGTGATTAATGCCAGAAATGCTCATTGCGAGATTCGTTTCGATTAAAATTCGTACGCTCAATGACGAGAGGCGCTGTCGAGCAATCAATTTTAATCTTGAAAACGACGTGGCAATTTTTGCTTGTGGCATGTATTCTACACAGTGCGTGGTGCTTCGTTATAGTCGGGCCTGCTTTAAAAGAAGCAAGTGATATTAATACGTGGTTGCCTCTGTAACTGAAAAGGAAATATTACAAATTCGAGCGCGGTAACCTCGATTTTTTGTATCTACATAGCAGCCATAGTTTGTTATGCTCGACGATATGGAGGATTCCAGCTCAACTTGGACAACTATTTCCCTCACGATCGTTCATTATATATTTCTATGGTGGAAAACCTCACTCACGTTGTCTAAAAAACACCCAATTTTTTCAACCCATCCCTTTTTTTTCCGCGGGTATTTTGCAGTTTTCACCGAAGCTCAACTTGTGCTTTCGATATTCACTATGTTGCTTTGTGAAATTTCGATTTTGAGGATGATTATTCAAGAGTTTGGAAGTCAGAAGAGTACTTTTTCGGTATTTCAAGGAAAAGAAAACTTAAAAAATAACGAAAAAACGTGTTCAGTAAAATAGAAAGAATGTATGTAACATTTATAATGCTCGGGGAATGATTGGGATCATCTTATTTTTTGTCCAGGTCAATTTTAATTACTAGCACAACGAAGTAGAGAAAGAGAAAGACTGAGAGAGAGAGAGAGAGAGAGAGAGAGAGAGAGAGAGAGAGAGAGAGAGAGAGAGAGAGAGAGAGAGAGAGACTTTCGAAAGACATGGCGCTGTTGATGAAATCTCGGGGATGGATAATACGAAACAAATAAAACACAAACGGTTTTAGATTCAGTATGGTAATGGCTATAGCGTCTATCCCACAATTTTTTATTTATGCAAAAATAACAAAATGGCGTACGTTTTTCGAAAAAAAAAACGAAAAAAAACGTGTTTTTTTCACCGTTTTTGAAAAAAAATAGAAAATATCAAATAAAAAAAAATCCTCGATATGCGCTATAGCTATAGTTGTGAAGAATATGTGGTTAAAATTTCATAAGGATCGGTTGAGTAGTTTTGAAGATTTTATCAACAAGCCGTCGAAAAACGCTGTTTCGAGAAAAACGCGTTTAAAGTTTGTTTGGGTTACATAAATACATAAAATTTTTTTTAATGTATCTTATGTATTTAAACATTTTTAGAAATACATAAAAAATTATTTTTGTGTATTTCGAATGTGTATTTAGTATGTGTAACAACTTTTATATCAGCATCTATAATATAAACCTTTTAAGGGGCTATACCAGTGTGACACTTTAAAAAAATCGATTTTTTTGTGCATTCTTCGACAGTTTATACTTTCAAGAATATCCTGTAAAAATTTCAAGGCCGTATCTCCATCATTTTATCTTGCAATCGATAAATTAGTTAAATCTTTAAACGCGTTTTTCTCGAAATTAGATTTTTCAAATTTGCTGACATTGTAACTTAAAGAGCAATTATCCTAGTGACTTGAAATTTGAACTGAGTACTCTTGAATATATTTACTTTACAATGACGTAGGATATTTTTGATTGGATGGAAAATTGACGATTTGGCATTGCAAAAAACGACCATTTTATAGGCAGGAAAACAAACTTTTTTTCATACCCACGCCATTTTGTTAGATTTTGATATTTTTCGAAAATCCTATGTCATTGTCCAGGAAATGCCTTCCAGTTTAACGACATTTTTTTCCTTCTTCGGTTTTAGCTACTCAATCGGCCGGAATCATGTCAGCAGCGGAGGAACTTTTTTTTGGCGTCTCCGAAGGGAGCGCATAAGTCGCTTGGATCTCAATATTTTTCTATGAAAAAATTATGTAATATAGGTCAAATATAGCCAAATATATTCTTAATTTTCCGGAACATTTAATCGAGTACTTTTCTTCCAAAAAAAATCCCAAAAATCACCCAAATTTTCAGCGTTCACACTGATATAGCCCCTTAAGAAAATTCACGAAAATAGAATTTTTAGCGTCTAAAGTGCGATGACCCCTTGAATCTGCGACTCCTGCAGCATACATTGGACGTTCCTCTTCAATTTGAGTAGCCTCTGTGTAAATATATCTGATCTAAAAATGTCCTTTCGCCAAGCCTGCGAGTCGGCGCGGTACGACAAAATGCCCATAAATTGCCGAAACTTCCGATCGACTTCTCCAATAGCAGTAATTCAGAGGGTTAGCTCGGAGCGGCTACACAGTCTCCATACACGTACACTCTACCGAATTCCGAAAGTCGTGAAAACCCGGGAATAATCGATTGTCACTGCAATACGAGGCTGTAACTGAATGTTCCTTTGGCCGAGCAATTAATTAGCGCAACGTTTCGACAGGCCGCCGTATTAATAATCGCAACTGAGGCCAAACAGTTGAAACGCGATACGCCATTACGGACGTCGTATCCGTTCGATATCTCGTTACGAAATAACGCGACAATTATAATAATCGTAAATCCGTTCGTCTTCGCATACAATCGTGTACGCGATAGTCGTTGGATAATGACATCCAGACTATAAAACGACTCGAGCGATTACGCCGTTCCGGAGATATTGTCTTGGAGAAAATCGTATAGGTTTAACGAGACATTTACTCCGTCGCTGCCGCGATACAATAGCGCAATTCTCCAAGCTAAACCCGTACGGAAGCGGAGATTTGTGGGATTGAACCGAGAATTTACCGAGTAACGGTACGCCAAACTCGGGGCTGTATAATAAGTGAACAATCATCTGTGGCGGAGTAGTTGCAGTTCGGATAAAAGGTAACGAGAACAATCGACTGGGTGAATGATCGATCTACGTCATACATCTTACAGAAAAGAAATAACAGCGGATTACATTTTTTAAAACTCTATACAAGAATAAAAATAGGTGACTTTGAATGAAAAAATAATAATACTATAAAAATGATACTATGAGACTGAGAAAAAGCACAAGCCACTGGAGACCCAAAACAGTCTAGAGGGTACCTTCAAATGTTTGGTAGTCATCCGCGATGTTTAGATTTGTATTTTATTTTAATAGGTGTTTGAAATGACCTTGAACCACTTTGACCCCCTAATGTTTTTAGTGCGGCTCGAGGTGTTCCACAAGATGGTTGAAAACAAATATACCATTACATTTAAAAAAGTGGAGGTGACCTTCACTGTGCGTCAGCGCCTCCACCGAAATAAAAAATATTGGTCGCATTTGATGGCCCCCTTCACACCGTACAACTTTTGTTTGGAACATTTTTTTGTGACGTCGATAATGACCGAGTTATTTCGGGTGGACGAGATGAGAGGGACACCCTGTATATTGGAACGCATGCCCCTGGAACCGCTCGTGAGAAACGCCGAATCGATGTAGCCGCGTAGCGGTGAGATGGTGAAACTAGTAGGACCGCCACAGGTGTTCCTGTACAAAGGATCTCGGCGATCAAGCATACCATACGGGGAGACCCGGGCAAAGCGGATATCCCCACGCGCAGCGTTTGCGCGTGGGGGTATTCGCTCTGTCTGGGCTGTTCGCGCTGCCCGGGTCTCCCCTATATAGTCCAGTAAAGGAGACGAAAAACCCAGCACTTTTTAGTGTAGAATGTGAATTTTTAACTGAAGGTAGATGGTTGCATACTGAAAGTAACCCCAATAAAATGTTGCCCCTCAACTCGCTCCGACCCTAAGAAATAGGGGTTAAGCACTTTAAGATCGCCATATCTCGATTATTAATAGCCCGATGAAAAAAGGTTTCAAACAAAAGTTGGTTGGATTAATAAAATTCGTGTAAAGTTATCTGACATCCAAACCCCTATCTTTGAAAATAGCGGCACGAATACGATTCGAAAATCCGGGTTGATGCGTGTGGGAGCGGAGTCGACATATAGCTGCGTCCTTATCTGGGTCAGTTGTGCTCTCGTGTTTTTGTCCCGCTATTTTCAAAGATAGGGGATTGGACATCAGATAACTTTTTACGTATTTTATTATTTCAAACAACTTTTGTTTGAACCATTTTTTGATCGGGCTATTAATTATCGAGATACGGCAATTTTGAAGTCTTCAACCCCTATTTCTTCGGGTTGGGGCGAGTTCAGGGGCAACATTTTATTGGGGCTACGTTCAGAACGCAACCATCTACCATCAGTCAAGAATTCATATTCTACGCTAAAAAGTGCTGGGTTTTCGTCTCTTTTACTGGACTAATAGTATTTTCTTCTTTCGTCCGAAGCCAAGTGAGCTTGGTCCAGCATAGTGTCACATGTTCAAACCACTTTACGTTAAAGTTGTATCGCACACACGAATTTCAGGCTACCCTAAGAATTTTGGTATATGCTTTCGCTATTCCGTGCGTTAGGCAGGAACAGTAGTCAAATACAGGCAAAATCGAAACTGTTTTGAAACTGACGTGCTTTGAAAAAGAAAATTGACAAATCTTAAGTTGATAGAGCCGAGACTGCAGTCTTTGCTACACTTGTTACTAGAGAGAGAGAGAGAGATAGATATATCGATACATTTTACTATACCTAAGTACTAGTACTTAAAGAAAATTTATATATAAACAACTTTAAAATAATACATTTTACTCTCTAGCAAAGTTACGTGACCATTTCACTGGTGAGAAAGTATATAGATGCCATTTGTATATCTAATAATTCAGAATAAACATTTCATTTTCGCGTTCGCAAACAAAAAATAAACAATCAAAGAATCACCGATCGTTCGGATATTAACGCGAAAAGCAAAAGAGAAAAAGAAAAACTGGAACCAACTTATAAAAACAAACATACAACCTCAATTCTTAATCACCCACACTTTGACTATTAGCAAGTTTATGTCTTTTTCTTAAGTTTTTTCTTTACCAACAATTCATGTTCTTTCCACACACACACACACACACACACACACACACACACACACATATATATATATATATATATATATATATATATAGTGAGAGGGAGGGAGAGAGAGAGAGAGAGAGAGAGAGAGAGAGAAAACACCCTCGTTTAGTAGCCAGAAGATGAACCAATCCATCTTGACGAAATTCTCATCCCCAAACGATCGTCTACCCCAATTGCCCATTAGCCTGATCTCCTAGCAGCTGTGAAAAAATTACCGTACCTTCCGTAACATGGTACACATGAGGATTTTCCTCGCTACGTGCATCGACCGCGTGTTCTAATCATCATCCCCACTAGCCTCGATCAATAAAGGGATCATGGATTTATCCTCAACGTGCATCTATCTACTTAATAGATCAGCCACCGGTAATTGATACGGATAATACGGTGCATTCCACCTTCGGGGAGTTTAGCCTCTCCAAGTTTTACTAACAGTTTTATCGATGTAAACATTAGTTTCCCTTCCATCAGCGATTTCTGCACCAAATGTTGAAGGTTCCTCTTTTATTTAAGGTGTCTCACGCGGCAAACGCGTGTTCGTTATTTTCAGTGTGGCCTAACCCCTTAATGTGATCAGCTGGCGGAATACGTCGTTTCCGAATTTGAAAAAACAGCGGTATTATAGATCGTACCCAAACTGCTCAGGATGACCAGCAATGGGGTTGCATACTTCCAAAAAATGTTTAGCTCGGTGGTAGCATTTCGACCTGGCCCCTTAATAACCTTAAAGGAGCGTCCACAAGCTGTTAGTGATAATCTTTTTCAACTGATTCGTCTGTTGTAAATTCGAGCTGTTACAAGAATATTGAAGACTGCGATAATTGTGGACCTGGAGATTTTGCTTTGCAATTTAGGTTGTGATAGGTAACCTACTGTTAAACTCGCAATGAGGTCCTTACGGACGAATATATACGTGGTGCATCGACCCATCACGACCCAGCAACGCAAACACGACTCTCAGACCACACGATTCCACGTGATGCCACTAATTATACCCGTTTTCCGAACTTCACAGCATCTACAGGGTGTCTCAAAATGACCTGACGTTTAAAATTGCGCGCCGTGTTTTTTTGTGGCGAACATAGGGTACTGATCTTTCGCAACTGGCATCAGGAAGTATTGAGGTTTAGGGATGGAAAATTACACGAACGAGGAACGCATCGAAATTGTGAAAATTCACTACAAATGCAGGGCGAAACAATGCAGTTATTGCAGACGAAGTTTTTGTCGTGTTATCTCGCGCCGTGGCGATGTGAATTGGCCACCAGGATCGTGCAATTTGACGACATTGGACTTCTTTCTTTGGGGTTGTCTGCAAGGAAAAGTGTATGCCAATGACCCACAGATCATTCCGAAACTCGGGGAAGCTGAGTTTCCTCATTAAGGCGTTACCCCCACTTGTAGCGCAAAAAAGGCCTTTTTCATGAATTTTTCTAAAGAAAACTACAAAACTTTTTTAATCGATCAATATACCATCTTAAAGAACACATCTTGAAAATTTCAGCATTTTTTTTATCGAAAAATATTACATTGTTTAGTGGCAAATGGCCGTCAATGAAATAATGTTTTTATATATACGGTTTGCGGTGACCAACATTGCGGCGGAGTGGATCATCTGAAAAAAAAATGCGCATGGATTTAGTCAAATATAAGTATAAACTAGTCTTTAATCGAAGGATTTTAAAAAATATTCATTTTTCACAAAATGGCGGACAGTCAAAGTTAATGGTTCGATTTTAACGAAAAAAACGGCCGTTTTTTGGCTATAAAACGGCCATTTTTTTTTCGAAAAAAAAATCGAACGATTAAAGACTACATTTTTATGTATTAAATAAGCCTGCAAAATTTCAAGAAGATCGGTTCATTAGTGTTCGAGTAATCTTGGTCACCGACTTCAGAAATGCCATTTTGAGAAAAACGCGTTTAAAGTTTCTCTTTCAACGCTCTTTCAACGCGGATTCTTCTCTTTCAACGCTCATATCCCAGTCAATTTTGTTCGGATCGACTTGAAATTTTCAGGACATATGCTCAGATACTTATACTTCAAAAAAATGCAATAAAAAAATCGATTTTTTCAAAATCGCAAGTGGGGGTAACCCCTTAACTTCATTAACGAACCATTAATTAAGTTAATCCGCAATTATGGCAAAATGCTATTGAAAATTTCGTTAAGGCCTTATATACGCGATTTCGCCGATTTTCGAAGGTACTTTTCTAGACGCGGTTAAAAAAAAAAAATACGCATATGTTAACAACATTTTTTTACAGATAATTTATGCACATGGTTAAGTATATGTAAAAAACAGCAGTTTTTTTGCGCGAGCGTTGATGGTGAAAGTTCTCGGCATCGATGTGGGTGTCTGAAAAAAAGAAAATTTTATAATTGCATAATAAACGTATCTTCAGTGTGAACCAACAATATTATAAAAAAAGTATTATAATAAAAATTCGAAATTTAAAGTTTGTTTACCCAATTTTCTGTCGGTATTTTATGTTTTACATTCTTTTGTGTCATTGACATTTTTGTTTCTGTGGTTCACACGATAGGTGATGGTACTAAGAAGATGTACACATTTCAAAGCGATCTGAACCTTCGTTCTAGAGTTAGAACTTCCACAAGGTTCAAAAAAGTCAATCGTAGAAAAACGGCTTTGAAGTTGGCGGTCGGGCACGCCGCGCGGTATCTATTATAAATACAATCTTACCTTATTTTTGGAATTTTTGGAATTTTTCCATTCTGTAAAGCTTAAAATATTTCTAACTGTTCAGGCTAATGGAATAAAAAATAATTAAAAAATGAACATTTTTGAAGTGTTTCGCGTATAAGGCCTTAAAAGAGTGAACGTTTGCAAACAGGGCCGAGGCGGCCATTTATCGGATATTGTGTGCGACACATAAACTCCATGTTTGTACGTTACACTAAAATCAAAATATTCGTTGATCAAAATAAGTTATACGTTTTATTAATAGATTAAAGTGTCAGGTCATTTTGAGACACACTTTTACTATCTGGGCAACCTGCATAGGTCGAACCGACGGGTGGGGGTCAAAATGTCGAATGACCAAACATAGAACGACAAAGAGTTCGAAATGACGGAATTATGAACTCACAAAAAACGAAGGTTAAATTATTCGAAATTTTGTCCTTTGACCGATGACGAAATCGAATAACTATTACACTAAAGGATTATTAATTCGAGAACATTTATTCAGATAGTCTGCAGTTTGAGTCATACAAATACCGATTCGAACAATCTACAACATTCATATCTCCGAAATAGAAAAAAGTGAGTATCTAATATTAGTAATATCGTCTATAGCAAAAAGCCATATATCGAGACTACAAACTTCGAATGTGTAGGCCTTAGGAATGCAAATGATCGATGGTCCGAAATGGCGAATACCTAAATGGCGAACATGGCATGGCTGCCTGACCCGACTGACCACTAACGCCATCTGCCATCTTCATTCTGAAGCGTAAGTAATATGCTTTATCCCAAGTTTTCGCTATCCGGTCCGTTCGCCATTTGGGCCCATGGCTAGTTTAACTGATCGACTTTTTGGTCCTTCGCTTTAATGAATTCGAAATTGTAAACTGTCGTAATATTTACAAGTCGACGATTTGACATCTCGAATTGTTTGGTGTATATATACAGGGCAATCGATATTATATCTCTCATTATTTTGTTTAATCTGATATTTGTTTCCGCTAAAAATGAACTTCGAGATTTTTGTATTCACAATTTCGATTAACTATTTTACAGACTATCATAAGATTGATCTATCTATGTTGGAACGTTCGTCATTACTGAATTCGAAATTTCGGTCCTTCTGAATATTGATCGGTGGCATTTCCGATCCCCACCTGAAACGACTCATCAAATAATCCAAATTCTTTTTGATCATCGATATTCTTCCGGTAAAAGCTGTTAGGGGCGAAACACCTAATATCGGATGGTTACTTAATATCGGATAGTGGACTATCTCAAGTTTTCCTATAGCGACATCTGTTTTTAATTTCACAAACTAATAATTTGTCGTAAGATGTCGTCGCTGAAATACTTTTGGGTGCCTCGCAACAAAAATGGCACAACGGTGAACTGATGTTACTTTTCGCCGGCGTGAAATAATATTTCTTGTGCTAAAAAGTGTTGTTTACATTGAAGCGAGTTTGAATGATTTATGTTTTTGTTCTTTCTGATCAACTATAGCATTTATTTTACTTAACAAATATATCATGTTTGCGAAAATAGCAATATGTACAAAAATGTTACTGTTCATATTCGCCCATGTTAAATCTTAATATCGATATTTAATGGAGCCTAATATTGGATATCCGTTTGTGCCAAAATGTTCCCAGCTAATCAAAGATTAATTCATCAAGACTGATCGTTTGATAATGATTACAAAGTTACAAACACGAACGTTTCGTTTTATTTGATATAAAAACAGTCTACTAATATCAGATATAAGAAAAATGGGGTTTGGGCCTTGATATCGGATATCCAATTATAGGCTATCTTTTGGAAAAACACGATGTCTGTCATTTTTTTTATAAACCATAATATAACTCAACATTTTCAAATGTAATGTGTAAAATAATTAAAAGCATCTTATTTTATATGACATTTAGATAATGAAATCGTAAAATTTGATGGCCTTAGCAGTTGTTTAATTTTTTTTCAATTTAAAACAACAACATCTCATATATGGTGCCTCGCCCCTACCATTATTTTCCCGTGTTCATTTCGTCTTCATTAATTTTTATCGAGTTTCGAATTCTCGCGGAGGAAAAAAAACATAACATGAAGTTACTCTCTGCGTTAGATGAAATTACGTGTAATTTTGGCGCATCTATTTCAATAAATGGTACAGTCGT